>JAYMFD010001979.1:0-21350 GCA_035771175.1 Paratinospora sagittata
ACCAACTCATTTAAAAGACTTTTCAGGAGAGGTGATTCTTAGGATAACCTGCTCAGATATCTCCAGAACATCAATTAAAAGAAAGGTTAAGTGTTAATTAAAGCAATGCTGATGGGGATGATCTCACTCCAACTTCTAAGTTCTGAAGTTCTGAAGTTCTGAAGCACTAAAATTGAAGACTTGACATCAAGAAATCATAAGTAGAAGATACATAATTCTATTAAGCTATTTTTTCAAATGAGTACAATTGAAACATTCACAATCACCAAAGACAGCAAGCAAACCACTGCCCTAGGCAGAGATGGACCCTTTTGGTGCATCTCTGCATCTTATATACACAACTCAGTTACCATTTTACAAGCATTTTCTAACTGCTTATAAAGGGACCCTCTCCTTTCACTCTCACTCTCCATTAGAAGCCAAGTGTATTCACCCATGTCTACACTACCCTCGTTGTGGTCTTCCACGGGACTTCTTGTTTGGTATCTTCTATACCATTTTACACAACACTTAAACTCAGAAGGAACAAAGTAACAGGATGATACCCCATTTCCGTTGTGTGATATTCCCTTCCCTGGTTTACCTTCCATTGCTTTTGCTACAGGTACCATTCAAAAGCAAAAGTTAAGACTAACATAAAGGTATTTACACCGGAATCACATCAGTGTTCTGGCTCTCGTCACATTTCAAGATGAGACCTTCGATATAGGTTGGAAGAAGGCAGCGAATCCATTGACAACCTGTTACGGCTGGCTGTGGTGAGGGGATTATCATGAGCACATTGTCATGGCGCTGCACAATTCCCATAACACTTACAGTGTTCCCTTCTTTAACATACCTGAACCATGACAATCACCTGGGTCAGTCTATTGAACTACAAAGTGACAAAAAAGGGCAGTTTAGACCAACCTAAGAACAAGAGAAGATAATCAACGGATAAAATCATGATTTCCCATTCTCTATTTTGCTTTAATTGTTATAAGTCCAACAACTACAAATTTTCAACCTCAATAGCAAAAGAATGCACCTAAACCAAGTAAAACGAGGAGTACTGATAGCTTACCCTTCCTCAAGGCGCATAATACGATCATCACTAGAGAGGTTCCGATCAGCCAGCCAGCGTAGAAAACTTGGAGACATCTCTCTATTCTCCTTTGTTATATCAACCACAGTTGCAGGTTTAACAAATGGAGCGACTTTTGCTCCATACCCTGCTTTCACGAGTGCTCTTAACCCTGAATGGAAGTCTGATATATAGAAGTCTGCAACATGTTTCTGTTCAAAAAAGAGAGAGTTATTGGTTCATTACCACTCAGAGGTGAAAAATGTGTATCCAAGATATGCTTGAAAACTAGGGTTAACAAAAGAAATACCCACAACACATATTATAAGCAAAAAACAACAACTTATAATGTAGATACCTATGTGTACACACAATTTATCCTGATGCTCAGACCCTACAAGTTCTCCCTCTTTTTATCACTAATTGGGGCAACCACCATCTCATGAATGTATTCATTTCTAATTCTATCTTTTAGTATTTTAATATATATCTATCCTAAATATTCACATTTCATTACAGTTAATTTATTAATGCATATTTTCTTTATTTTTCAACATTATGTACCACAAAGCATGGGTGACCTAATAACAACTTTAACTCAACGAGGTCTTTTCCCAACCACATGGCTGCTGGGTCGGCTACATGTAGATGTCCTTGCACCTACAAATATGTTGTGCATGCACATTAAAACCCTTCCCCCTTGTTTATCAGAATGTGTAGGAGACATCTAGTTGTAATGCTGTCATTATACAGTATATGATGGCAATACTACTATTGATATGTAGGAGCAATATTGTTTTTATGATGTCAATACAATATTACAATATGCATAATACTGGAAGATTTATTTTATTTTATTATAGCAGCGACAAATCATATTATAGAAATGGTAGGAGTAACCACCTCAATTAGAGATAAAATGAGAGAGAACTGATGAAGATGGTTTGGAGTCTTTAAACACATACGGCGAAGACCATTAAATGCACTAGCTAGGGAGAGTGACCTATTAACTAATATGCAGTAATGATAGAGGTAGAAGAAGACCTACAATAACATGAATAGACATAATTAAGAAAGATATAACTAATTGTCGGCCTAGACCGTGATAAAGGGGAGTGAAGAAAGAGGATTCAAGCAGTCGATCCCATGTAGTTGGGAAAAGGCTTTATAGCATAGAATTGAATTGAACAACGATAAATCAAATGTGAAGTGCATGATTCATTCTTTTCTTCTGTCAACACTACATAATTTACCTATGCTTTCTATACTACAAAAAGATACTCTTCTAAGAAGATATATTTAGTTATTTACAATATTGCTATTTATATGTTGTATAAAGATAGTATTTACACTACATATGTCCTAAATAAAGGACCATTCACAACCAACCAAGAAATAGGATAATTGACAAATTGTAAAAATGGGGTTGCACTTTAGGGGCGTATTAGTAATAGCTTGATTTACATTGTTGGGCCTCTCCCTCGCAAGAAACAGCTTGTAGGTTATGTGGTTTCTAATACGAGCATCTCAAACTTGAATAGATTATCATCTAATTAATCAAGCCATTGCTGGAACTTCAAAGCACAAAAATATTAGTTGACTTTTACATCCTCAAATAGAACATAACAAAACGAGGCAACCAAATATAGATACGAGTAGCCTGAGCAACTAACCTCAGAATATCTCAATCCCCAAGAAAAGGGCCAATGTCTCGAGTTTGCAGACTTTCCACCCCATCCTTTGTATTCATACAGTTCTGTTGATACATACACACATCTAGGGAGCCGCTGGTACGATGATTCCAAAGGAATGCTACCACATGTGACAATCTACATACAAAGACGCATTATTATTCAATTTTAAGAGACAAACATTGATCAATGATATATATCCAAGCACAACCATTACTTTCATGGTCAAGTCTCATTGAGATAGTACATATAATGAACAAAAAAGGCAATAGGATTATTAAAATGCAAAACTCAAGCATTTAAGGTAGGATTGTGCTACCATAGCTCAAAGCTAGAATTTGAGATAACACATAAGTGCCAGCAAATTACATAATCTAAAAAGCTTTGAGAAATGATCTCAAAGTGTGATAAGCTGATTTCATGATAGCCTCCTGTGAATGAATGGGAAGAGAATGAAATTACGAAGACAAATGAGGCTTACATGATCCTGATATGGTTCACTGGGATCTTAGATTCCAGCATAGGAGAAGTGTCACTTTACACACAAGTCTTATGAACTTGCTGTGACCAATTCATCCATGAGGACAGTTTATGGTTTAACTAACCATCTTTTTTCTAATCAGCACCACACAAGCTATGCCAGTCAGTTTGTACAAATAACAACTATAGAACCTTGCATGGCATTAGAAAATTAACTTACATGGAATGTTTTCCATACATATCAGTCATCATCGAGATAAACAAACAAAAGAGTTAAGGAATAACTGCATGCATGTAAATCCCAATCTCCAACTGAACTAGTTCGGCAACAAATGGACACAAATGCAAAACAGCGACTATATTGGTAGTGTTAGGAAACCTTAGCATCTTCATATGTGTTCTAATTTTAGCACTTTGTGTTGCATAGAGATTCAACACTAACATGATCTCCATATGCACTATGAGGATGATAGAACCCTTCTTTATCTGGGAAAAGAAGTGGAAATCTCAAGTATAACATCCACAAATGCCAAGTTATAGTATAACATGCTTACAAGTTGCAACAAACCTATCCCTATACTAATACTCAATAACTGCTTTAAGTACACCGATCTAAAATGAAATTTGAGAACCTATTTGCCTTGTACAAAAGAACAAGAATCATGGCTGTCAAAGTTGTGAATTAGAACATATCGTTTGGAAACTTGGTGAATTGAATAATTGAATCAGAATTTGAATTGATGAATTGTAAGATTAAGAAATTATGATGTAGCTGTATGGATAGTATTGTCTAATTTTTTTTTCTGATTTAGCTAGTGAGTGTTTTTTATTCAATCTGATTAATTAGCAACTTATGATCTTTTTTTTTTATCACAAATAGATTCATATTAAAAATTCATTGGAATACAAAGCAAAGGGCAAGGAATCATCAAAAACATTAGGCATTAAACACTTGAAAGATTTTTTTCAAAATCAGCCAAGGAGGAGCTTTAAAAGAATGCACATCGATTAAGCCATACTCAAAAATCCTTTGGTTCCTTTCTAGCCAATCACACCAAAGCGGAGGTAAGACAAAGTAATGCCAAACCATCCATCAGGAGGAGCTGACCCTTTTATTAAATCAATGTCAAGAACTGTCACACCCCGATTTTCAACACTTAAATTTCCATTAAAAATAATAAATATTTTGATTTTATCGAAAAAGATCACTGAAAATCAAGGCATGAGTTGTATCCATCCATCTTAACTCCAAAATCTTTACACAGATAGAAAATTTTAATAATACTATTTATATTCGAAATAAAGTCACAAGTTAAGATAGATGAATACCATTTTAATTTCCATGCCAAAGACCATATGCTTCCACTATATAAATTTTCATATTGAACGATGAGAGTCTTTACTCTTGTTCATCATTTATGGACCTAACCGTTAAAGATATTCACCAATTTAAAGGAGCAAATTCAAGTCTAAGGCATTCACACGTGAAATAAACCACAAGGTCTTTATTAACCATAATAATGTTCACTAAAAATTTTGATTGTCAATACAACCCATTTAAATAATAAACTTTAAAACCAAATAAAAATATTCAGCCCCACTACTACAATACTAACCAAATCATTAACCCACCCCTACTACTCTGAACTACGTCACGAACTCACGATTTTATTTTCTTAAGTACCTACATGTGAAAAATAGGGGTGAGCTTAAAAGCCCGGTGGGTCATCTAAAACCATTCACAACATTTTATTAAGATGTATACACAAGAACATTACAAACAAGTTTCACACATTAATCGTTACAACATTTGATTGTTTGAGTCGAGAATTTCATCACGTTCCAAATCACGTACCTTTAGGGAATCAAACCCCAGGTGGCACTACCCAAAATCAGAAACTCGTTGGCAATATTCATCATGAACAACTGCCCCATAATAAACATTGGCGATATTCCTTAGAATAATAGTCCCATAATAATCATTGGCAATATTCCTTAGAATAACTGCCTCATATGTGTGATTCTTATCTTAATCGTGATCCTTAGTGATGTCACGTCATACATACAACAGAAGTACGATATTAATTGCACTCACAAGACATTCAAACTCCACTACACATGGTATCATGTCACAATGCCAAATATAAGAGTATTCACGCATGAACTTTACCTATGTCAATATTCCAAGTCATATGTTTCATTATCAGGCATTATAATTTACAAATGAATCTCAGATGCCACATGAATTGCATGCATTCAATTATCATCTAATCAGAACAACAAGTCATGCTGACACACATATCATCATAGCTAACAATCACAACATGGTATACATAAAATCATGTAAAATAAGCATGCATGAGCAATCTAATAATACTATAGACCTAATTAATTTAACGTTCTTATCTATATATCAAAATAAAACATTGTACAGGCATAGAATCTTCCCCACCTATGGTGTTAGGTGTTGCAGTCGTTCTTCACGTTCAAACTACGTACTCCGCCATATTATTGATTCTTTAATTTACAAGGCCCTCGTGACACGTCCGCTCGTAGTACATTGAAGCCCACTCCGTGTCTTGGTGAATGTCTTGACTTTATTTTGGCTAGGAGCACGTTGCTTGCTGTGATTCTGTTGCTATTGCACCGGTTAAGTGTGATGCTTAATGTTGTTATACTTCCTTTTCACTTGGTGGAAAACAAAGGAAGAAAGAGGGGAAACAATGGTTTTTGTGGTTTGCTTCTCTAGTGTACTGAAACTGGAGAAAAAAGAGATAAAAGATGAGTGGAAGGAGGTGTGAAGGAAAGCTTGGTTGTTGTTGTATCCACCCGAACCAATAAAATAGAAAACAGAGGGACCAAGGTAAAGATGATTAGAAAAGTAGCAAAAAGGAAGAGGCGGGTTGTTATTGCAACTAATCTTGACAGAAGAGTGAACATTTGTTTCTCTAGGCAAGATCCAATTGAGAATAAAAAGAGACAAGAGTGATGCTTGTTTTTCCCCAGACAAGAAAAGATTACCTCTGCGTTTATGGTAGAGGTTGTGTGTTGTACATCCAAGAAATAAAAGAGGAACAAATATAAGGAAGTTGTTGATTGCTAGGAGCGTGAAATAGCGGAAGATGCGTGTTGATTTATTCACAAAAGAGGAGAAACATGATAAGTATAATATAAGGAACCTACTAGAAAAAAAATATATAAGGAACCTACTAGAAAAAAAATATATAAGGAACCTACTAGAAAAAAAAAATATATATATATATATATATAAGGAACCTACTAGAAAAATAATTTGAGAGCTGAATCTTAGTAAGTAATCAAACAAAGAGAGGAAAGAGGAAAATAAGGTTTTATCTATATGGGAATGTTAAACATGCCCAATATATCATGCCAGTTTTTTTTTTTTTTTTTTTGGAAGCTAACAAGAGTAAAAATTGGAAAGGAATGAAACTTATACAAGTGTTAGCTACCACAGGGGATGGAAATAGAAATTTAATTAATGGGTTGGCATACTATCTTAAGCATGTGTTGGCAGCAAGATGAGAGTGCAATGAAGACGGTAATTAGGAGTAAAGGTGATCTTGATGTAGCTGATTTTGTGGGATTCTAGAAAGAAAAAAAAACTATTATTTTGAAAGGTTGCTTTCCGTGAATAATAAGGTATAAATTAGCTAGTTTTATAAGACTTAATAAAATTAAAATGGGTAGTTGTACAAATCCACCCAATCACACGGGTAATTCTATCACCTTCTAATTTCTTATTTGGCCTATACCACGTAGAAGAAGTCTCTCCTAACCCATTGAGACCAACCGAGTAGACTCGCACCAAGTTATGTAGTGATGTCGTAATTATTTTCTCGTTATAACTCAACTAAAAATAATTTTTACTACGCATGTGGCATGTCACCCATTGTGACTCAATTTTTTATATTATGCGTAAATTTATATACATACCCATGAGTTGAAATTACGAACTACAATAAATTCTTTGGGGTATTACAAGAACTACAATAAATTCTTTTGGAGGACTCAACTCCAATCAACTCCTTCAGTAATCTAGATCAACATGATAAAGGTAATGGGCAATGAAGAAAGGTATAGCAAATAGCCTACTCTTCCATCTTTCACGAAACACATCAATTTGGAGAGATCATCATGTCTGGCACTGCGAGGAAAGTTAAATCCCAAACTCATAGGCTAGAAACACAAACAAATAGAATGATCTCCATAAATTGCGACTCGTTGAAGCCAAAGCAGCAAGAATTTCCTTGAATACACACTTCTTCAGTTGAATTAAGCGTCAACCTTATAAGGATGACAACGGAATAGAGCGGAATTCTAGAGGCAACCCTTTGATCAAACCACTTGAGAAAACCATTCTCTCACATTTTTATTTATTAATTTATTTTTATTTTTCTGGATACAACATGCTTGATTTGATATAAATTCAACCACAAATATCCAAAAAGGATTTTGACAACGGTCCGCAAGGCAACAAAAGCGATAAATTGGGAACTCATGGTACCAAACAATCTACTAAGATTTGTAAAATAAATAGTAATAAAAACAAAATTAATCTTGAAAGGTCATAACCAGAAAAAAAAAAAAAAAAAAAAAAAAAAAAAAAAAAACTAATGCTTACAAGGATGACAACAGCCTGAAAGCAACACCAACTACCATTTCAACTATAAATCACTCCACAGAATCTAACAAATATTAAACAAACAAATAAACAGAAACTAAATGAGAATTTAAAAGAAAAAAATAGTGATACAAATCAAAATAAGATTTAAAAAAGAAAAGATTTTTTGAAGAAATGATTGAAATTACCCCAGTGACTTTAACAAACTGGCCATCTTTAGCACCTCTAAGTTCAGCATCAGGAAACCTATTCAAAAACCCTAACAAACCTCGTCTCCTCCAAGCACAATTCCACACCACCACAACCAAAACCGGCACCAAAACCCCTCCGACCACCACCAAAATCACCGCATTCTTCACCGTCGCCATCATAAAAACCCCAACAACCACCGCCATCACCACCACCACTCCAAAAACCCACATTATCGCCTTCGAAACCCTAAACCCAAACCTCACCTCTTCTCCAACACTCGTCACCGCCGCCCCATACGAAACCTTCCCCCCCACCGATCCCGTCTGCTCCAATTGCCCCGACCTCCGGCCTCCTCCTCCGGCGCCAGAGCTCCCGCCTGAAGACGGCATCGGACCGGACGTGATGAGTCCGGTGGGCTGTAACGGCATGGGGCCGGAGGACTTCTTCTGTAAGGGACCGGAGTTGGAGGATTTCGACGGGACGTGGCCGGAGTTGGAGGATTTGGGCGGGAGCTGGCCGGAGTTGGAGGAAGCTGATCGTAGAGATCCGCTGTTGTGTTGAGAGGAGGAGGAAGGGCGGGAGGGTTTGGAGGAAGGATCTAGAACGGGGATGTCGAACATTTTGCCGAGCTCGCCGGATTTCTTGACGTCGCCGCCGGTGTAAGGGACGGCGCGGGAGGCCATTGTGGGTTGCCGTTCTTTGGGTTGTTGCTCCGGCCGGCCAGAGACGTAGAGGCCGCCGCTTAGTTTGTGGGATTGGGTTCTTGTCCCCATTAAAGATCGGTTTAGTTGCAGAAGAAGAAGAAGAAAGTGAGAGATAGTGAGAGTGGGTTTGGAAGTGAAGAGGAAGAAGAAGAAGGAGGTGGGGGTGAAAAGACGGACATGGGGACGGGGAATGCTGATAATAGCGTCTATGTCCTTAATTGTGGTGCTTGGTCTTGTAAATAAATAAGGTGGTGCAACTTCTTCTTTTTTTGTTATTTACTTTGTTGGTCTTGAGCTTTTTGACATTTTTGTAAGTGTGTGGTAGCTCTTAATGATCAACTATTTTAAAATAAAATTATTTTTTAATTAATAGTCTTTTTATTTATTTATTTAGTGATACATCTTGTCAGAGATAATTTGAATCTTAAAAAATTAAGACAACGCACACAATGACAAAAAACGTATGAGACCCAAATCTTAAATTATAAATTATAACATTATTTACCTTTTTTTATACAAGGAGACGAAACTCAAGAGACTCGATTCCCCCACCTCTTAAGTGGGAGATTGTTTCGGTGTCAATTGAGACAACACCAAATTAACCTTTAATATATGGTGTTATGATAACATAATGTATATATTAAAGTAATATTGTTAATTAACTTATTATTATTGAATTGTTTGAATCACGATTTGGTATAAGATATAAACATAATGATGAAATGATGGTGTTTATATCATTTTTCATCGTTAGTTAGTATGGTTTTTTATTCTTCAAAGGTTTTAATCACGACATTGTTTTATATTAATGCAATAGTCCTAAATAATTGTTTATTCTATTGATCATTTCATTAATTTCAAATTTTGATCTAGTTGATTGTTTTGAGGTTAATAATTAGTATCTCATTTCGGGCAGGGATGTAAGCCTTTGTATAATTTTTTGTATTCAAAAATTTAAAAATATAAAATAATAATTATTATCTTGAATTAAAAAAAAATTAAGTATTATCTAATTAAATTTAACAAAAAGTTATTTTCAAGCAACTATATATTTTCTTTTCTAGATTTTCATCTTCTGTTTTCAAATATCACGTATTAAATGTAGCCTAAACTATTCAATTTTCAATTGGCTGAAGATAAATAATGTTGTATGAAAAACTGGAATACTACAAAAGATTAGATCTTTCATGATGAAGGTGGCATAATAATTTACAAAATTTAATGCAAAACTACATCAATGAATATGATACACATACACATGTCAATAATTCTGTTTTGAATAGAACTGTGACACTTGTATCATCGTTTATTGGCAATTGCATGAACCGTGTCGGTTGGACAATAAAATTATTCCTCTAATTTGTATGGCAATATATATATATAAGTTTTTTTTTTCCCTACTAAAATTAGTGGAAAATAATAAAAATATAATTTAAAAATAAAAAAATTAAAAAAATATATTTTTATTATTTAACAAAAATTAAAAAAACTTTTTTAAAATCTTTTAAATTAAAAAGTTTTTAATATTTTTAATTTTTTAAATGCAAAAAATTATATCTGAAAGGACCCATATTATCTTATTTAATAGATTTTTGTTGTTTGACCAATAGCATTGAAGGGTGTTTGAATCTTAATAATTATGGCTTTCTTTCCAATCCATTGTCACTTTAGAAAAAGCAAGATTTTTCTTGAATAAAAGGCTTTTAATGTCACCTAGCTATTATAAGACATATACGAGGCTTCTAAATTAAAATTGTAAGCCACTCTTTATATGTTCCCTCTTATAATAAAAGACAAGTCATTACAATTAAAATACATAAATCATTATCATAACAAAAATAAAATAAGTTAAGATTTTGTGATATGTACTTGTCTTTATATGCATAAATACATGTGTATATACCATCAAGTAGTTGGCTTAGTACGTGAAAATAAAGTTAAGTCCCAAAGTCATTTATGTATAAAAGGTTTAGAATTTTAATTTTTAGAGGCGTCTTCGTTGAAAGATGTCTATTATTTTGCTCCGACCTTAAACAATGACTAGTCTCACGTTCGAAAAATATTGAGATACCTCATAAAATATCAAAAATAACAATAAAAATAAATACATGTGTATACATATATTACGAGGATGGAGTTGTAATATATATATTCAATATATCTTGTAGTATAAGAAATCTTGAGATGAGCTATGCGAAAGTAAGAATTAATGTGATTATTATGTAGGGTGCAACCATTCAATATAATGGGTTATCAAATTTCAAGGTAACAGTATCGTCATAATTAATTGGCCCATGTCCGGCAATGATAATGTAAATGAAATAATGGTTAAAATTCTAATAATTAAACCCTTTTCTTTTGTTAACACATATTTTAATTTAAAATGTAGAAATAAAGTGGCTTTGGCTCATCCTTTTGCTTTTCTTAGTCAAACTGACTACTCTTTCAAGTAGTGGATTGAAAGCCCATTCATAGGATTTCATAAATTTAACATGAATTTTGATCATTTTTATCTATCCATAACTACGCTATTGTAGTAAGTGGCGAGTGACGATACTTTTTTTTTTTGGCTGATACGGTGGCGTGGAGTATGATTTTAGGTATAATTTTTAGATTATTTTACCTTTACCATAGTCTTTTATTATTATTATTATTATTATTATTATTATTATTATTATTATTATTATTATTATTATTATTTGATTGTATCATTGTTTTTGTCAATAAGGTATTGACATAGTTGGTCGTCAGCTCTACAGATATTACACGGGTGGTGAGTTCGAGCGGAAGGGTAGCAGTTTTTTAAATCACGTGTCACGGCAGACACCTGCATAAGGTTTATAAAAGTTACGTCAGTGTAGGATACAAACTAGATGAAAAAAATAAATTTTAAACTTAACTTAAGCTGGTTCGTGTCGTTAGATTATCATTGTAATGTCACCCTATTATTAGTAGGTTCAAAAGCTAGGGCTGATACCCTGTGAAAGGAAAATATTATATAAAAAAATAAAATAAAATTGTATCAGTGTTTCTGTTTTTTTTAGATTTAATAGATGAACTAGCAATACATTAGATAAGTGTGCTTGACCAGTTATGTTCCTTGTATCAAGGAAGTTAGCCCTGGTGTAGTCGTGTACACTTTTTGAATTCACAAAACATTACTAATTTACCACAACAATATTAGGGATTTCATTCAACCAAAACAGACAAGAATCTACTCGTAAGGTTACTTGACCAAGCCGGTGCACTGTTGCATTGCTTTCTCTATAAATAGCTTTGCATGAAGCTTCAAGAAAAAACTTCACCAACTGGTGACAATCCTCAATGATAAGACTGAATTCATCTCTGTCCTGCAAAGAAAAGGTAATCACATTTTGAGAATCACCTTCAATGTAAGATAATGAGAAAGTCTATTCTCTTTGGTAAATTTTAAGCCTTCTCTCAACGCCATAGCCTCCGCTATCTTCACTAAAAAACCGCCAGTAATTTTCTTGGCTAAAAAAGCCACGAGAAAGCCCTTATTATCTCTTATCATGGCTCTCACCCCTATCCAATTCAAACCAACTCTAATCCCAGTGTCAAAATTCAGTTTTAGTTTAAGATTATCAGAGGGCTCCCATTTAGGACGACTCCTCTCTTGTTTCTCAAGAGAGCTTGTGTGTTTGCTCCATAAATACTCCACAAAAAGGAGAGCTTGATTTAGAGAGAAATCCTGCCTCATCTTCGAGTGAATCCGGGAGTTTCTGGAACACTATATTTTCCACCACACAATAACATAATCCTCTTTTCTTTCTAATTTATTCAAAATTTCTTTAAAATTATCAGATTTTGTTAGATGATTGATGTCGCGACCCCTTTTCAGGTGACATTACGACCGACAGAGAATTTTAAGTATGTTGTATCCTGACATATCTGAAACCCTGTTAGCCTCTCACACTAACCCCAATTTTTCAAAAATTTTGACCGAGTCTCCCTATAAAATTAATAAACTCACAAGTCCAAAATGCATAAAACAATATTCAATTTCCACAAAACATTAATTCCATAGCATTTTAAACATTCACATAATGTCTACTGATCCTCAGATCTAATGTAAATTTCATAAACATTCTTATATCTCATCTATGGGATAATTATACATATATCATAGGGTTACAAGTATATACATCAAAATACAAAGTTATAATACAACTCAAAATATCAAAACATACATCAATAAAAAAATCAGGAGTCTAGCAACTATTACTCCTGAGCTTTTCTTTTTTCCTTTTTATCAAAACCTGGAAGAAATGGAAAATGTTGTGAGAAAACAACAAGCTTAATGAATAATTCTACCTATGGTATCATGTATGCATCATATATAAAAACATGAAACTTATTTCAAAACATTTAAATCATATGCAAGGGGAACATAAATAATATATATGCACAATATAATTTATGAACATGTATTCAGTTATAAAACAATACAAATTTCTATAAAAATTCATCATCCATCTCCCTCCTTCTAGATAATTTAGTGAGTATGTTTCTCATTATGAATCGATGAGGAGCGCACTGACCTCAAATTACCCATTTATCAAGTTACGCAATTTTCTACGTCTTTTATCTCATGTCGGGAATGCACCGACCATAATTACTAAAACCGTCAATCTTGTGAGTTTGTTCCCTGAGATTTAAACCCATAGAAATGTTTTTCATGTCAATGACCTACTTAAGTACGCACATTGACATGTTCTAATGCATCAAATCATTTTATGAGTTTTAAATAACCATTCGAATACATATATTAATATGCTTAGTTCACAAACATTTTCATATTATATACTAATATCATATATAAAAACCAAAAGTAAAGATTACTCGCAGTACAAAACTTTCTAACGCTTCCGAGTCCAGTTCTAATTTAAATTTAACTAACTTAACCTGCCTATAAATCAATTTCATTTATTCATATTCATTTCACGCATAAATACTCAGTTTTCATTTATATATTTATTTTTTCAGCACACTTCCAATCACCAATAAATATTTTGCAATTCATTTAAAGATCTAATCTACATCATACTTAATCATACTCACTAATATTATTTATTCAGTGCACTCTACTTGATCCAAATCTTATTCTTTCATCACTAATTCTTACTTTAGCAACCTGAAAAAATATTATACACATTCTATAAATTTAAATTTCATCTAAATTTAGGACTCATAAGCAGTTGAAGACGCGATTATACCGTTTCTACGACCAATCTAGATATTTTCATAAAAAGGAATAGTGAAAATAAATTTTCAAATCATATTTCCACTAGTTCTCAATTTTATTTTTCTACTTGAAACATATCAATTTTATTAAAAATATAGGACATTCCTAAAATTATTCTGTCCATATCCACACGTGTAAAATCAATCCTACTACCATTCTACTACCTTCAACAAGTATTTCACTGAGGTTTTATATGTTCGCGGAGGTATCCAAAGTCAATTTTACTCATCAAAACCTTATATTTAATTACTAAAAATATCAAATCATATCCAAAAATCATGATCTTAACATTGAAATGTCTGAAATTGGTATATCTATCTTTCTACAGTCTCAAATTGGAGTTTCATCGGGTTTTAATAGGGTTCCGAAGGTCTCAAGTATCAAATCTAACTTCCAACAGCTATAAAATTTTTAAACGAACAAATAAATGAAATCTAACCACATATTCGGGGTTTCTACAGTCTAGAAAATGTTTTTCACCTTTTTAGCAAATTTTCATTCAAGTTAGGTCAAAATTACAATTTTAAAAATACCGTAAAACAACTCTTATAGCAAAAATTACTTCGAGATAATCATTACATCTAGCTTAAATATCAATTTCACAAAGAAATTAAGTGAAAATCACTGATCGTGGGTCCGATTTGGCAAAATCTGACATTTTTCCCATTTTTCCTTCTTCCTATCTTCATTCTTCTTCTTTTTTTTTTAATAGAACGTTGGAGAGAGATTGAGAGATTAAAAGTGAAAGGATAAGTTTATAAAAAAATAATTCCATGCTCCCGTGTTAATTAGTAAACCAACTCCCTATGTAAATTTAATTTATATATATATACCCAAATTACACATATTGTTTAGATTTTAATAATCTAATTGAAATTTATAAAAATACAACCACATACACTTACATACTTGTATCCATATGTATTATATGCATATTATATATCTCAATATACGTATAAGTAAATGTAAAACTTTTGATAAAAAATATGAGATGTTAAAGCTGATCTCTTTGTTATCTGAAAACCGTGTCAGGGCCCATATATCTCTTGCACTGGAGCATCTCCAAGTGCATGAACAACAGATTCCTACTCCTTGAGACATAACCTGCAAATAGGAGAATTAGCCACTTTCCTTTGGAATAAATTTTCAAATGCTGGTAATACATTATTTAAGAGCCCCCAAAAGAAGACTTCTTGCTTAGGAGGGACATTTAGATGCCAATAAAGCCTTCCAACATCTGTCCGGGCCACTTGAAGATGAATGGCACCTACTCTTTGCAAAGACCTGGCAAGCCAATATCCACTCTTCACCCCATAAGAGCCATTACTAGTATAACGTCATATTAATTGATCTTCTATTGCTATGTTACTTGGGGGGATTGTCTTCAAATCCTCTTCCCAAACCTCCCTCTTGAGGTCCTCCAACTTCACCTTCTAAGGAAACAAAATCTTTAACTGGTCAATCCAAAGCCTCAACGCTTGGGGTGATAGGTTTAAAAGTAATTGATCTTAGTAACCAAGGATCATTCTTAAAGTTAATATTTACTTCATTACCCACTCTCCATCTGATCCCTTTCTCTAATAAGCTTCTCCCCCAAATAATACTCCACATATGAGATGCCCCATTACAAACTTTCGCCTCCCAAAAGCTTGAGTGTGTGGATAATATTTGGCTTTAAGAAGCTTGGCTATTAAAGAATCAAGAGATTTGAATGATCGCCAACCTTGCTTAGCTAGTAAAGCTTTGTTAAAAGATTCTAAATCTCTAAAACCCATTCCACCACAAGCCTTGGGAGTGCAAAGATTCTCCCATCTTTTCCAATGAATCTTGCTCACATTTTTATTAAAACCCCACCAAAATTTAGCAATAAGAGAGTTGAGTTGTTTAGTTACCTTCAAAGGCAACCTGAAGCAGCTCATCGAAAAGGAAGGGAGGGCTTGAGCAATAGCCTTGATTAGAACCTCTTTCCCCCCAACAAAGAATAACCTTTCTTGTCATCTTTGAAGGATCTTCCAATCTTTGTCTTAATATAATCAAACACCATCACTTTGTTTTTTAAGATCATGGAAGGTAGCCCCAAGTACCTAGAAGGACCTCCACAACTCTCCCCAAACATTTGAGTAACTTCCACCTTCCTTCCTTGAGGGACATTAGCACTGAATAATATAGTGGATTTATCAAGATTGATTTGCGTTCCAAAAGCCTCTTCATATGTTTGCAAGATTCCTCTAACTTCCTTAGCATCCTCCATCGAAGCTTTACACAAAATGAGATTATCATTTGCAAACAACAAGTGAAAAATCTTTGGCCCTCTTCTAGCTACATACATTCTTTCTATTTATTTCCATCTTTTCTGCTATCTACAACAAATTGGAAAAACCTCCGGCACATAACAAGAAAAGGTAAGGAGACAATGAATCTCTCTGTCAGGCTTCTTTATGTGGGTCCACCTCAAATAAAAATAAAAAGGTGGTTGTTGGCCGCGCACGAGGGCGGCCAACATATTAGTCAACAATTCGGCGCAGCTTGACGAAGGTTATATTAAAATATTATTTATATAATTATAAAAATACCCTGAATACTCCTATAAATAGAGCCTTACTTCATTCTTCAAATTCATATTCCTGAGATCTATTCTGAGAGATCTAATTCAAGAGATCTAATCTGTAAGATCCACATAAGGGTGAAATAATACAAGTTTGTTGCCTCCCGTGGACGTAGACAATTTGTCGAACAATGTTAAATATTGTTGTCTTATTTTTCTTTTCATATTTTACCACAATTTTGCATAACACTTTAAGGGGCGAAGTTGCCAAAGATACCATCATTCACTTGGAAGGAGAATTTAACTGATAATACACACTTGAGGATCAAATTGATCCACTGGTATGCAAAACCAAGCTTTTTCATAACTGCCTGAAGATAGCCCTGTTCGACTCTATCATCAGCCTTGCTCATGTCTAATTTTAAAGCCATAAAGTCTTTTCTACCACTACCTTTGTTTTTCATATGATGAATCATTTCATGGGCTACGATAGTATTATCAGTAATCAACCTTCCACCTACAAAAACACTTTGGAACTCCGAAATAATTTTGGGAAGACAATTTTGTCGTGTTAGCTAAGGCCTTAGCAATCAATTTATAAATAACTTAAATCCACTTTTATATTTAGTTAATGCACATCAATAAATAAGAGCCAAAAGCACACCACTGTGCACACCCGTATGTTCTTTTTGCAACCCGACCCGGGACGACTAGCTCTTACGGGGCCGGTTGGGTTCACCCGAGAGAGAAGAGAAGAGAAGAGAAGGAGGCGAGGATTGGAGCGAGAAGTGCGAGCAGAGAGATGCTGCCCCAGAAGGCCAAGAAGGCAATTGCAGACAATCCCAAGAAGCTTGCGAACCTAATCGACCTCGTCAATTTACCTTCAACGCTTCGAGAATTCGTGGGTCAGTCTCAGATTTCGCGCTTGGGTTGCTTCATGCGCGTTTGGTCTTACATCAAAGCTAACAATCTCCAGGTTCTCTCTCTCTATCCCTCTTCTTCATTCTCTAACAATTTTTTCTTTTTTCTTTTTTTCTTTTTTTCTTTTTTTTTTGCCCACTTCAATTTAAGATTTCATGAGTATTTCTGTGTATGAGTTCATGTTCTTGATGCTGGCACTAAAATTTGGAGTAAAGGGTAATTGATAATATTGCATGTTGTTGAACTAACTCTTTTGTTTGAAGAAGTATTAAGATGGTGTGTTTACTGTAGGGGAGCACTCACTACTCTTATGCCCAGTTCATTGATTTTGGGAGTGGGCAGTGTAGATATTGGTCAGTAAAGTATGTCAGTATGATTTAATGGTGCCCATTAACATTATAGTTCTCAAGTGGCAAGCATGGGCTTATAGGTCCACTGAAGAAGAAGAACCACAATATGGGTGTGGTTGAATTTTCTTGTGTTTTAAAGTGGGAAAATGATATAGTGAAAGAAAAAAGAAAATGCGTAAAAAGTTATTGGAAAGAGGACAAGTAATAGATAAAGATTAAAAAATGAAGAAGAAGCTTCAAGAATCAAGGTAAAAGTTTGATGCATTGGGTAATGTGAAGGAAGAAGAAGATGTGATGTAGTAGAGGCAGTGCACTTGTTGTCACACCCTAGGTTGCACAGCGTGCCCCCTACCCAGGTGTGGGCGCACCCCCTCGGGGCGAACGCCTAGCCATTATGGATCTTAAAGAGAGAGGAGAAATATAATGAAAGAAGAGAAGGGAGTGAGAGAGGAAAAGTTTTTTGGAGGCTCTCTCCTTATTTAGGCTAAATAATTCAACTGGATATGGTTTTACTGGTTTATTAGAGAGAAAAAAAAAGGAACTTTGATAAACGTATTTATGGGCATTTTATCATCTAATTGTGAATAATTACAATAAGAGAGGTGTTTACCTCTAGTCTTCCCAACATTAAATATTGGCAGGATCAACACTATCTTCAGTAATATAACTCTATAATTTCTTCCTAATGATTGTATAGTAGCAAAGGAGAAACCGTAAGAAACAGACACACGGATAATGTTTGCAAAAATTGTGGTAGAGAATCTCATGCTTGTAAAGCAGGCAAGAGATGTCATGAAATGCAAGTCACCTCAGATTGATTAAGTCCCTAAATCGCTTGCAAATCAGGACTATTACATGGTTTGCCTAGGTTCCTCATTGCATTCATTACCTTGTACTGGCAATACTAGCCAGTTTTTATGATCCAAAGAAGCATTTTTCAGAAATGACCTATGCTTTTGACACAATACTGCTAGGGGAGGAAGGAATAGAAAGAAATTAGAAGAGAAGAAATAGAAGTAAGGGAAAAAGAAGAGAGAAGTAGAAATCAATAATCAAATAATTTTATTTCATGACTAATCCATCCATTTTAATTACAAACATATTATTTATAGAAATCTAAAATACCTCATTTGTATCCTATTACAATTATGAAACTAAAATCCCACTTAAATAAAATAATTATAATCCTACTGAAATAAACAACTAAAATCCTAATTAAGTAAAATAACTAAAATCCTACTAAATTAAGTAACTAAGTTTCTAATATACCAATTACCAACAGCAACAACAAGAACAATAATAATATAAAGAGGAACTTGTTTAGAATATGATGAAGCCTTTTTGCCACTGAAATTGCCCCGAATACCTCTAACTTATTTATCCTTTTTATTTCAAATCATTTAGACAAAGGATAGTTTTAGGAATTTTAAAAAGTCATACTATTGTTTTTTTAATTTTCGAAAACTACCTGTGCGTATAGTTTCCTGCAGTTTAGAAAACTGTATACATGCTCGCCTCTCTCACATGTCTCACTTTCTTACGTCCTTTCCTTTTTCCAAACCGGCACAAGCGTTACCTTTTCAATGGAATCCATTTGCTAACAATCATAATGTTTTATACCATTGCTATTGCATTATTACAATCACAATACAATATTTATTTTTTTCCTATTGCATTCTTCATTAGTTTTTTTTTTTTTTTCAACTATTCGTCCTGACTGTATTTAGATGTTGTTTTGTTATGAGATTTGGATGAACCTGCCATGTATGAATGATGTGAATCAGCTTGGGCTGTAACTGAAAATATTGGGTTAATTTATTTGCAGGATACCAACAACAAGAATGTGGTTAACTGTGATGACAAGCTTCGGAGTGTTTTATTAGGTAAACCTCAGGTTGAATTGGCCGAACTTCCCATGCTGATCAAGCTTCATTTTCCTAAAGAGCAGAAGTAGCTCCAGATGATTTGAAGTTGAAAGAGATTAGCTCAAGCTTTATATCATTGACTTCCATGAGTATATTTACCATCCTCAGTAATTGGGTAAGTTGCTGAGAGTATTATTATTCACTGCCATGTGATACTCAAGAAATGATCTGCATTTGTTCCTTGTTTTATCAAATTCCAATGCATACACCATCTTCATGTATAACTTGAGCTTATATTATGTCTCTTGATGGCATCAGGATGGGCTTACAGAAAGTAAAAAAGATACATTGATGTTATTGTGGCAAAATGGTAGGTACCCATTTGTGCGGTGTACTTGCTCAACACCTATGACAATTGTGACTTGGATTTTGCTACCTTTTAATCATTTTCAAGCTGTTTTGTAGCTTGTTAGTAGCATTGTCACGTACAGTAAATACATAACTCTTGGTAAGTTATCATTTCATCAAGTTTTTGGGTTTGGTTGTGGTTACTTTGGATCCTTGGGAAACTGATTCTCTTCAGTTTTGTTTTGAATCCCATGTCTTGTTGTATGCTTCACGATTCCTATATGAGGCCCTTTTCCCTGCAGGCTGTAGTGAAAAAAATCCCAACTACAAATACTTTTCCATATTGACACACTTCCACACTGCGACGCCTCTGCTCAGATGTCGTAGTAGAACAAGTGTAAAAGAGAATGCACCTTCCAATCTTCCTCCTTTGTTATCACAAGAAGACTTGGAAGTATTTTATGGTTAGATATTGTTTATGGTGTAATTGGGTTAGATAATGCCAAAACCCTTGAAGCGTAGATGGTTGTGGACATCTTGATCTTATCAGAATTTTTATCAGCTTCAGTTACTATCATCATTTCCTTTGAGCATTCTGTTTCATTGTTCTCGTTTGGAGAGTGTGCATTAGGGGTTGAACCATAGGCTCAATGAAGTGTGTGAAGATTGGTGAAGATGGTAATCAGGAAGAACCAGACAGATTTTAATGTCCGTGAACTCTTCCTACCTCTATCTTCCTTTTAACCCCCTTCTAATCTTTTCTTCAGTCCCCTCTCCTTTCTTTTCTCATCATTTCCTCTGGGCATTTTGTTTCATCGTTCTCGTCTGGAGCATGGGTGATTTTAAGAATCTCAACACTCTCTCCATCCTTCAAGGTTGACAACAAGGAGTTCATTGTTACTCATAGCCTTGATGGAAAATGGACCATGATTAAGGAGGTCACCGAGCAAAAGACATTCTTCTTGAAGGTGTTGGCGGCATTTGCCGAATGGATTTTAAACCAGTTTGGTCATGCTTCTAAGACTGGTGAGAATGTGTTCAAGAAACAGCTTAGAAACATGAACGAAGTAATCATTATCGAGGCCCTGTCCAACAGGCAATGCACGTTCCTCAAGGTGTCCAAGTTTGAAAGCAATAGATCTTGGGCTATTTTCATGCCGGAGGATAAACCCGGGACGGGTTGGTTCACTTTTTAGGAGTGGTTTTACCGCGTTTGTGCTTTCAAACATGCTCCCCTGGTCAGTTTTGTGGCTGAAAATGTGAAGATTAGTTGGGATCTTGCT
>JAYMFD010003255.1:0-17630 GCA_035771175.1 Paratinospora sagittata
GAACGAGTGACGGAGTTGAGAGACATAAAATTTTATTATAAAATAAATTTTAAATTCGAGCCTCCTCACTCACATAACAATGTACTTAAGTGTTTGTAGTTTAGTTCCAGAGGACTAATGGGGATGGGGCTACCTGATTGACCCATTTAAGTTGGTTGTCTTTTGCCCACTAGATGGGCACCACGTGCTCCCCGTGACATTGAGATTCCATGCATATACATTATGTAGTCGACTCCAGATACTAAATACTGCCTGATGCCCTGCAACAAGATGCCCTCAAAAATGAAAATCAGAGACATTTATATCTTGTAAGGTACTTTTGTTTCATTTGTTAACCATTTCCACCGTGATCGGTGAATGTTTGGTTAACCTAATTTATTGCAAGGTCAATATTCCAAAGGTTTATTTTAATTAGCTCATAGCTCAATGATTAGTGTAATTGTGTACAACACAAACAAATTTACCTACTTTCCCGAGTTGGTCAAAGACAAACATCCACAATTCATGTCTTCAACCTGTTAGAAAAAACTAACCAAGTAAAAAAACATCCCCTAATTGCTTAATTTCATCAAGTATAATTTTGGCATTTAGCAAATAATTTAATTAAAGGGCAGGCGTTAACGCAACAATTAAAGTTATTTTACTGTAACTTGGAGGTCATGGATTTGAATTCGGAAACTATCTTTCCACTTTGGAAGGAATACTGCACATATAGCTATCCATTCCCTAGACCCTGCAAGCGCGGAGCAGTTAACTTAGATTTTGATAAATATATTAATTTCAAATAAAGTTTATAAGACAGATTCTATTTGATTTTTATGACAGCAGTTTTCTACTACCAGCCATTAATTATGTAAGAAGAACAAACAATAAGTCAATGTACTAGGATATTTGCAAGCTATCCTCCATTATAATTTTACACTGAGCTTACTAGTGTGTTGAAGAGCATCCAGCCTTGCAATTAATCATTCACCTTCACTTTGCAATATTTTCCACAAGAACTGCAATCTTTTTGACCTTCACACCCCACCCCTCCCATTCCCATACCCATACCCATACCCATACCCATTCCCATTCCCATTCCCATTCCCCCTGTGATCTTTTGTTTTGTTGGTTTATTACAAGTGTTGGGTTGTTGTTCACCTTTATTCATGTCCTCTCTGTTTGCTTGTCTTAAAGCCTCATATTCCCTCTTCTTCTTCTTCCTTTCTTATTTTCTTCTAACTTTTGTATCCTTTGACAACGTGACTTCCTCGTGTTATCCATCCAAGCTGTAGAGCAACTTATTACCTACAAAATTATATCATATGGCCCGCACAAAAATCCTAAGACACTAATTAATTAATTAATCTCCTAAAATATAACTTTTTATTCATTTATTTATTGACAATTTGACATCTACATTTAATATTCTGAGAATCATTACAAAGTTGAACAGCTTCGCATGAGTACCACTTCTAAAATCCAAAATAGGGGGCATGAATCAATGAATGCACACGGGCACACATGAACAGTCACACGTGTGTATACAAGTTATTAGAGCACTCATTGCTGCTAATGGTGCTCATACAAGGACATAGAATTGCTTTAAGCCCTGCAGATCCACAGGCAAATAGAGTATGAAAAAGTTACAAGTGTTTTAACTAGAAAAAGTAGGAGACATGAGAACTCATTATGACCACAGATTCTCTTTTAAACTAAACCACCAAAAGTTCTCATTTTGACATCAATATCTTACACCCTTTTTTGAAGAATACATGGAATGTTTGCTGGCTTTGAACAAAGCTCCAATTATAAAAAGATGAACTATATATATACTGGTGTAATGCAAGAAAAAGAAAAAGTAGATTAGATTGTGATGACTGATAAGATATGATGGAGCTAGATGTGGTCAAAGTAAGACTCCTTTGCGCTATTGCTAAAACCATTTAAGCTGGTTATGTACTTTGGCAGGACCATAAATACAAAAAGTAGATTGATCAATATATATGATGGATCACCCCATATTACCAACATCATTTCACAAAATTTGATCATTGTTCCCCTTAAACCTTCACCTACAATTTCGCAATATTCCATATACATCCAACAATAATGACCCAGAGTCATTGAAAATTTAGAAAATCTTCCTTGGATGCAAGCAAGATAGTAAAAACTAATCCCCACAATTACCTTCATTACTATTACTATATCTTGCCATCTCCTTCCAACTAACACATAAACTAATTAACTGAAGCTTAATAATTGCTTTTTTACTTTCTTTTCTTCACCTCCTCCTTTTCCACGACACCCATCATTTCTTCTTCCTCTTGCTGTTTGTTCATGCAAAAATTTACAAAACCAAATAAAGACGGAGTTTAGCCATCAGTCCAAGCAGCAAAAATTGGGAGATGTGGCATGGAACTAGCAGGCCGGAGTTGGGTAGATGGGATCCATGAAGTCATTGACGTGGCCGGAGCAATGAACTTGGAAGCTGCCGGAGGAGGCCTCGAGAAGAGCATTGAGAGCCCAGTCTTATCGGGACTGCCTTCTCTTGAACTGTTCAAGCTAGTAACTAATGAAGATGCATTTGACAAATGTACCCCTGGTGTTGAGTCACCTACTCCTTGTTGATCCGAGTTCATTGTGTGGAGTTCAACTAAGTCATGTAGGGCACCTGAGAACGAAGTGTTTCGATAATTTCCGATATCTATTGGTTTTTGATCAAGTGGTTCAACAGGAACAGTTGGCTGCTGCAACGATGTTTGATAAAGGACCATTTTCCAATCTGATCCACCCACTTCATGTTCTTCGGCTAAACCACCGCTGCTATTTTGAGTAGTCGAAGGGTGATCAATAATGGCTTCACTGCTCGAGTTTGCATCTTTATTTCGTTTAGCAAGGTCCCCACTGAGGAGGGTATTGCTTGCCATGATCCGATCTACGTCATATTTTGTAATGTCAAAGTTTGTGACAGCATTTACGCCACGAAACTTAATTGCAGCAATGTCATAAGCTTCAGCTGCCTCCTCTTGGGTGCCTAAAATAATTTCAATTTTAGTGAGATAATCAAATTTATCCGCATCAATAGGCTTTACCAGATATTCTAAATCTTGAAAGCTACATTTTGGTACTACTAAAGCACATATACATCCCAATGGAACACTTTTTCTCTTTTCAATTTAGTGGAAACAAAAGCCTTAAAAAAGCTCAGTGATACTGAAAAACTGCCTTACATTAAAGACAGAATATCTGAAGAAGATGCTTAGGGAAAGGCAAAAATTTAATAGGAAATGAAATGAAGACAGCATTTTAAGAGGAATTCAAGCTTGAGAATCTTACTGAATGTCCCTAGATAAAGGTCTTTGTTGCCTGCAACCCTGCCGATTCGCGCTTGCCATCTTCCATGCTGATGATGTCTGCTAAAATAATAGCACATAGAAACATAGATTTCAGAAAGTTCACTCTTTTATCTTTCTAAGATCAAAGATTTTTTTGGACACACATGAAACTAGATATTAAGACCTTGTTACTCCTCTGTACATCGAGGCCCCTCTTGAGAACCCGCTACTCTTCCTGCAAGTAAAAAATAAATAAGCAGCATGAACTAATAAGGTAAAGGAGATATATAAACTATACCTTCTCAAGTGAGCAACGTATTCCTGCCTGCTCATGTTCTTCATTTCTTCAAGTTCTCCTTGGTAATTCTCCAACTGAATAAAAAAGAGGTCCAATTTCAGTATTTACTAATATAAAAACATATTAGCAATGGGTCTCTGAATATGATTATATAATACCGGAAAGTTAATATAAGTTGAAGGGCCCCAATACTTGAGAGCAGCTAGATCATAAGCTTTGGCAGCTTTCTCTTCCATGTCATAACCCCCTGATTGCACAACATATATAAATATGATTAGATGAAAATGGAAAATGGAGTTATAGATTAGATACTCATGAGTTCATCAAGTGCTAGCTAGGAAGAGAGTTAAAAAGTCGTACCCAGATAAACTGAACAGCAATATTGTTTGATTGGAATAGCATCCACAGGCAAGAACATGACAAACCAGAATAAATGTACTAGTCAGGCCAACAAAAGAAAACCCAGAAAAATAAAATAAAGAAATGAAAGAAAGCAGAATTATTGAAGTTCAAAAAAAAAAGTAGTGGTAGATTGTTCTTTTGTGAAATGACCAACCTTGCCTTCCTTTCCTGGTCTGCCCTTCCTTCTTGCAACTGTTATCCCAAAGATGTGCTTCATATCTACCAGTCCATCTATGCCTGGTGCACAAAATCCACTGGACTTGATATTCGTTGATATAAAAATACAAAATAAACAATAGAAAAACAGGGAAAAGGAAAGAGAGAGAAGATTAAAAGGGTGTAAGATTTAAGCCAATCATGTAAGGGGAACAAAGAAGCAACAAAAATGGTTAGAAGATGAAACCTCAAAAAGAAAATAAACAAATTAGAGAAGATGATGAAATACCATAAATGAAACAAGTAACCCCTCAACAAAAAACAAGAATGAAAACAAAAGGGAACAGGTAAGGTAAAAGAGGACCTGGTGACACCTCTATACTGAGAAGTTCTCTGTCCAAATGTGTCGATGGACTTCCTGTGAACTGGTTGCTTCTGACCCACCTTCCCAGCTCCTCTCTTCTTTGTAATTTCCATGGCGACACAGTTATTAGTAGTAGCAGTAGTTCCACTAGGTGAGATATGGTGTGGAGCTGTGACACAGCTAGATTGTGAACCAGGACTCATGGACAAGCTCAGAGACTGCAAATCTCCATAGTTCATGGCACCACCAACAGATCCAGAACCACCATCATCACTTAAAAAACCAGCCATTTTCTGCTCCATGGAATGACTTGTAGTACTAGTAGTAGTAGAATAATGCCTATCAACCCAGCTTTTCAAGCCTGGAATCCCATCTTCTGCTACTGGAGGAAGCTGTAGACTGCAGTCTGAAACCTGAGTGTCCTTGGAATCAGCCATTGGTGGTGTCTGGTAAACTTCATGAGCAGCTAGTGCAGAAAAATTATATGGGTGGTGATGAACTTGATGAATCTGTTGTTGTTGTTGTTGCTGCCTAAAAGATTGTTGGAGTAGGTTTACAGAACGTTGTTGTCTGTTTGTTTCAGGGTGTGACGTTTGTTGGTGGTAATAGATGCTGTCAAGACTTAAAGCCATTGCTTCTCTTTCATTGTGACCATACTGATGATGATGATGATGAGTAGCCATTGTTGCACCACCCAAGAAGTCCTCCAATTTTGGGGAAGAAGATGGAACCATCCCTTTACACAAATATGAATATAGCTTCTAAAAAACAGTTGTAGAAACAAAAATTAAAGGAGAAAATAAGGAGAAGAACTAAATAAGCAGACCTACCATCTGGTTGAGACCTGCTGAGAGCTTCCATGATACAAAGAGACCCATCAGACTTAAGTGGCATGACAGACAAATGAGAGTAAAATCCACCATTTTCTCCTTGAACACCACCATGACATATTGCAGGAGGAGGAGGAGGAGAAAGGAAGAAGCTGGTTGGAACAGCTGTGGAGGGAACAACAGTAGCAGCAGCTGAAGAAACTTGAGAATCTGAAGGAACATCCATGTTTAAGTGAGGTGAAAGAGAGAAACCTAACCAGTTGTGGCTGCTGCTACTATGATTATTACTATTATCATTATTATTAGTATTCATGGACTTCATCTTCTTCTACTTCTTCTAATGCCAGAAATCTCCAGACTCAAGGCAACTCAATCATTGGGAAACAAATAAACTAATCATTCCAAAATCTCTCTTGCTTCCCCTTCCCCACCCATTTAAAAAAAAAAAAAAGACTGGTTTGTTTTTTTTTTTTTTGTTTTCTAGCTACACCTGCGCTCATGAAACAAATCTATCCATTTTAACTAAATATACCAGAGAGGTGTTGTTCTATAACAAATGCAACACATTCCTCTATGCATCTATATAAACCCAACTCTTGAACCACGCAACTCCATCAGTCCCCACAAATAATCTCTCTCTATTTCTCTTTCTGAAAAGCTCAGTGTAGAGGAAACAAAACAAGACCCTTTAAACTAAACAAAAGGAATGAGTTCCAGCAAGCATTGCTGGGTAGCCACCCTGCATTCCATGGGGATCCGTGTATTGAGAAAGACCATGCTTTTTCACTTTCCCTTTAATTTTTCTCCTTTTTTTTTTTTTTTTTTAAATCTTTCTCTACTGAATGACCCTTCTTAGATCCTGCTGATAAAACCTGTAAGGAAGAAACAGAAGACCAAAGCCTGAACCAAGCTAGACATTTATTAATAAATGAAAACTCAATTCCTTCCTCTTATGATTTATACCTCTTCTTCTACATCTCTTGCTTTTTTTTCACTGCTTTTGCTGCTGCTGCTTAATATACCCAGCGGAAGAAATTCTTAGTAAATTTTTAAGCCAAATTTGCCTTTTCCCTACTTGGATATCTAGTGGCTTGGGGTCAGAAATAACCAAAACTAGCTCGGCTTTTCAGTTTTTACAGTATCCATCGGATAGATCATAGATTTCAACAGGAGGACAACTGTCCATCCAGTCACTTCACAGCAGCAGTACTGTTTCAGCTCTCTCTCTCTCTCTGTACCAGTCTCTGCATGTATTGTATAGCTCAAGGGCTTCAAGAATCTAATCTACTTAATTAAAAACCAATAGCTATTGTTATCCAATTACTACTTATAATTATTAATGACTCTCTCCAATTAATCAAAAAGCCGGAAAGAAGAAAAAGAAAGATGAGAGAATAAAATCATTGAAAATTAAAGCCAACCCAACTGGGAAAAAAAGAAGTGATAAGAACTCCAACAGGTATTTGTTACTATAAAATGCATTTTTCTGAAATTTTACTTTGCCTTTTTTTTTTTGATGAGCAAAGGGCCCCCCACAAAACACAAGCCTTAACATCAATTGTTATATACATATCATGTATTGTATGTAAATATTATTATCTCTACTTTTATACACACAGACATTACATGTTGCTAAGCTAACTTTTGTTTAGATGATTGAAGATCAAATCCAACTAGTTAAACATGTTATAATAATAATTAAGTTAAAGGAGCTAGGGCGCCACCACCAATTTTTCTTCTTTAATGTGTTCATTGCGGTGGGACTGTAATACCAGTAGCAGTACTGTTGTACCCTTCTACTGTATGGGCCTTTTTTATTCAATTTCCTCTTCTTTATCAGGTTTTTGCATGCAAAATGTGCATGAAGGTGTTCATGGAGACAGATTTTCTAGTATGAATGATTTGGTTTGAAAAGAGATATGAGTTTGCGAGGGAAAAAAATAAAATAAATAAATTGTACTCTTTTGATTATACAGTAATGATGAGTGACACACTAGAAGCCAAGGCAATTCAACTGAGGAATAATGCCTGAGAGCCTTTGGCCTTGCCACAAGGCCCCCTGTTGCCTGCCTGAGAGCTGCTTCCTTAACGAATTTACTTCCTTTCATTTTCAACAATCTTTTAGTGGGAAGCAAACTGAGGCGAGTTAGGTGGGTGTTTCTTTTTTCTCTTACACTTATCTATCTTGAATATTAATTATCATCTGTATCACACAACAATTATAATTTAAAAAATAAGAAAAAAATTGATTAAGTTAATTTGGCTGTGTACAACAAAGTTATCTACAGATATTCAACTAAAAAGAATAACCTATTAACAGAGGTAAAGAAGAATTGTCATCTAAATGTCGATTTAACACGTAATAGAAAGGAAGAAGCAGATAGTTAAAGTTAATTAGACCAACAGTTAGACTATCCATAGCTGTTCTCATGAGTCTCATAAATGTGTAGCATTTGGTACATGTTGTAATTGGAGAGTCTTTGATGGAAAGCAATTACATAAGATTTGGTAATTGCATTAGAAGGAATTGATTTTGAGTTGGATTTGATGTTTTGATGAGCCACTAATCACTCCTTAATTCTAGATAGTATTTTATTTGACATGGGCGCCTTGCCATGCATAAGGGGGTTTAGGTAGTGACTGACAAATGAGGCGATGATCAGGTTGTTAAGATATATACTTTTGTCAAAATGGCGGTGGGTCCTGTGTGTTTTTTGCTACTTTTTGTGTATAGGAATGGATACAGCTGTGTCATTTTATAGGGCCATAGCTCCCTTAAACAGAATAGAAGAAAGAGTGGTGTCTGTCATGTCTCCTCAGCCCCAAAACTTCCATGGCACATTCTTCCACAAACCCCCTGTGCCGATCCCACGAAATAATAATGTTTGACCTAAAAGCTTTTATATATCCAAAAATAAAAATTCCATTTGTAGAACATTGCATGATTCATGTGGGCTTTGAACCCAAATCTTTCTTCCACAGACCTGGGCCTTGATTTTTGGGAAAAATTCTCACAAAATTTCACAACTTTGATCACCTTTCAGGCCAGGTTTGGGTACTCGGAACGGGCCAATCAATCTAACAGACACATATTTTGTGTATGATTAGTGCATTCTCAACTCTTAACATTTTCTGTTTTTAACTATATAGGGTTCATTTTAAGAACACGGTAATGCTTTTGCAGTGCTTGAATACGGATTAGTCTTGTCTGAAGGACGGAGACGCCACATAAAAAATCTAAAAAAAAAATTACATTAAAAATTATTATTTATATTTTAAAAATTCAAAATCATAAATAACGTATTTGATTAGTTAAATCCCAAAATGGTCTCCGAAATTTTAAAAAGGGGTTATTTTCAAAAACAATGAAAAAATATTTTTTGAATTTTCACTTTTTGAATTGTATTTTTTTTAATTATATTCTATGTTATTATATACTCGTTTTGAATTTTCACTTTTTGAAATACATCAAATACTCATTAATTTAAGATATAGAATTGTTTTTGAAGATTGCATACATTAACATGTTAGTTATTCTTGTCTAAAAAAAAAAAACATGTTAGTTATTGACATATATTCCCTTTGTCCTTAGCCTATATTATAATATTATGGATGCCTTTTAATGACAACATTAAAAATCCAAAAACTTTTTAGAATAGAATTAATAAAGAATTATATTCTCACACTTATTAGATGTATATCTCCAAACTTTCAATATGTAGTATTAGTGAAACAGTTACATGTTCCCTTTGACAATCAGTAGTTGTACTGCTGGTTTTTATTTTGATCATTTCCATTTTCAATTGGGCAATACAAATAAATAAGGTTATAAATAAAGAATTATTCAGTAATAATGTATAATACAAAGTTAATTAAGATCAAAAAATGTGTACATAAAATGACTAAAAGCAGCCAAAAAAAGAAAAGAGCAAAGTAAAACTTGAATTTTAAGTATTAATAAACCATTTGATCTTATAGTACAAAATAATATTTTTAGAGATAGATAATAAAGGCAACAAATGGACAGATTTCCATGTTTAAAAAAATAAAATAAAAATCCAAGTGCAGTGGTGATGGTGCAAGACGGTAGTATTTATATACAATAAGGTCATTTTCAATGTCCCAACAATTTGGGGTCAGCTAATAATGCACTTAATCACATAATACATTATATAATATGATTTGATTAAAGCACAATCAAATGTCAAAGAAAAAGTGGGGAGTACTGGTGGCTGTCATCAGAATGGAGGCCAAAAAGGAGCCAATGGGCCAAACGCAAGTGTCCCAAAATTTTGTGGGTGGTTGAAGCAAGAGGTGTTATTAGGACCAGTGGATCCTAATTTCTAAACGGCTAAACCCATCCCATCCTTTCTCTCTCTTTACTTTTTCGTGGAAACACAAAATCCAAACGAAATCTAAAATAAGATCGTAGCAGTAAGAGGGTGAAGAAGACCCACAGAAAAAAAGCAGAGCTTATAGATAGCAACCCCACCCCATCTGAGAGTGACAAGAGACTCTGTGGTCACTTCAATATCAAGGGCATGGCATGGCTTTTGGCTAGCTAGGCTCTTCTTGTGCACCTGTGCCCTGCCCTTGTTTTTGTTTTCCTGTGTGTCCTTATCTGGGGATTCATAGCCTGAAATAGCAGCCAACTTGACATTAGTAGATACTTTCTTTCCTTCCTTCCTTCCTTCCTCTCCCTCCCCTTTCATACCAATTAATGGATTTTTCTCACTTCAGATTTAGAGCCATGCAATCGCATGTTTGTTGTCTCTAGTGCTGCCTCAACCACCCTCTACAGTACTACTGCAAGGACAAATGCCATTTTCATTTTTACTTTTTTTTTTTTTTCAATTAACTCCTTGGGATATGTTTTAATTTCATTTATTGATAAATGAAAAGATTAGAAATGTTAATATCCATATGTTGTTAAACGTGAAAATTTTAATAAATAAAGAGCCGTAGCTTTATAAAGTGAGCGTCACAGCTCTACACTCTTGAATAGACAGCTCTACACTCTTGAATAGATTGGACTCTTGACGCTCATAGAGCTATAATACTGAATAAGGGTGATTCTTGTTTTAAGACAGCGTTGTGCATGCCTCGATCCCTTTTACTATCTTATTCAATCTCATTGAGTATTTACATTCCTACAAAGTCTTTATTTATTAGTTATAATTTTTAAGTGAAGCAATTTCTATTATCAACTGTAGAAGGGAGTGCTAATGTTCTCTATTTACGTGATATATAGATGAGCTTCTACTTAGGTCGGGGCGGGAGTTTTTCTTTGAATTCAAATTTCATACTATGCAAGCCGCCTCTTCTAATAGAGTTTTTAGTGTAGAAGGATACCTTGATACCCATGTAAAAAAAAAAACAGTAAAGATATTTTTTAAAAATTAAAAATAAACATTAAAAATTAAAAAGGAAGAGGAGGGAGGAGGGAGGAGAGGCAAGAGTCAAAATGTTGGGTGATGAAGGTGTAATGCATAAAACTGCATTAATTAGATTAGGGGTGAGAAGTCAAAAAAGAAACCCATCTTTATTAGAAGTGAGGAGTATTCAGTGTTCTCAGGTTGTGGTAGGTAGGGTTGTTCCTCTAGACAGACTAAGAAATCAAAAACATGTTTTTGGACATATGAACTATGAAGTGCCTTTCATGTCTGCTGCTACAATAGCCTAAAAAATAATTCAGTTCCTTTTCTCTTTTACTTTCCCCTTTCTTCTTCATTTTTAGTATTAGGTGTTTTATTATTCATTCTATTAGCAACCAAAAGGGTCTTAACAATTCCAGAAGATACATCTAGTTGCCTGTTGAAAAACATATAGCCAAATAACTGGATCCAAGTTAGCAAATTATTTTAATGCAAAGAACAGTTCTAATTGACTGATATCACTGGTGGTTTGATAACAATCAAAACTCGGGTTTAATTTGTGATCGAAAAACAGAAGTACAATCTAAATATTAAATAGATTGTATTAAGATGGGCAAACCCAAAGTCAGATAGTCTCGTTAAATGAGGAACAAAATATAAGTTGTAGTTGAAGAAAGAGATTTTGACTTCGAGTCTAAGTTTGTGTATACACTTATCCGCTCACTTTGAGGAAAAACGCCCAATAGCCTCTGCAGTTCCTGACTTTGAAATAATCCCGCCCCCGCAAAAGGGTTAACGGAGACACCAGGAGTCATAGAACAAAAAAAAAAAAAAAAAAGATGGGCAAGATGGGGGTCCTGACTTATAGGCCCAAATTATAGTAGTAATGGTTTTTTTCTCCCAAAAAAAGAAGAAGAAAGAAACAAAGGAATATATATTTCATGCTTGCCAGGGAAATTCATCACTTGAATACTAATTTATAATGGTTAAATAGTGTTATGCAGATGGGCAGAACACTTTGAATGCTTGTAGGCCAAGGTCACTGCAAATTATAAAGCTAGTAGTCCCTTTTCTCTTTTCCAGCTACTGGTTCTAAAGCAACTGTAGCATAAATAGATTAAATGACCAGACCTCATTAAGAGTCCTCTGACTGAATATGACTTATCCAATATCAGGTTGACCAAAGAATTATGCAAAATGGTATAGAAATCATGAAGAAAATTTGCTGTGGAGCATGCATGGACATCTCAAAATACTAATGACTCAACAAATGAACTTTTCAGTATTTCATATATGACAACAAAGGAAGTGAAGGACTCATTTAATGATCATTCATGAAATTGTTATGATATATTTATTTCTATAAAGTCTGTGACCATGGGTATCAAAAGATATTTCTTTTACATGTACTAACCTTGCAGGTCAGGTCTTTGTACATAGAATAAGTTTTGCAGTTTCAGCTCAACACCAGACAAGTTTTAGGATATTTTTGTAACTTCAGTTTGATCTATACATGAAAGTAATTTCATTAGGTCAGTAACCAGAGAATGCCCACAAAGGCGGGGTCTGAATGAAAAATAAATTTACAAGTAAATGAATAATACCCTCACTTAACCAACAACAAAAAACAAAAACCCTCCTAAATTTGTCTATACTCTCTTTTTCTTTTTCTTTTTTGGACAAATATAATGCTATCATTTATAAAGGAGAAAAAAAAAATGGAATAGAAAAACAAAATTTACAATATGAGACAAGACTATTGTGAAAAAAAAGTATCAACATGGTACATAGGACTAGGACCCATGTAACTGCCAGTTTCTTGAGTTCATTCAGAAGAAAAAATTTCATGTACCATATGTTTTCACACAGGGAGACTAGACAACTACCTCAAATGTACAAGACATACATGTGCCTTGCAGAGTTTTCATACAAATAGGTTTCATAAATAAAGATATTTCATTTACAGAAGAAATATACCTGATGCATACCATAGCATATGGATACAAAAGGAGACAGTCAGCTTCAACTTTCCCACTGGAGAAATTAGAGTTTGGGAAGGGGGAAGAGACAAAACAAACGTGTGTGAACAATGATGAGAAATATTGATTACCGTGAAAACTCACTGAAAAAAGTTTTGATCATCACCACCTTCGTACCAATGAAGTGAGTAACTGCATTAACAAACAACACGCTGGATGTTATGATTTCAAAACCACTGTGTTAACAAAGAGACATAAGACACAAAGGTTGTGTAATGGTGAGGTATGCTTTCTAAACCAGCTGGTTGAATCATCTTTGATGATAAGCACCTTTATGATAAACAAACTTTAAGGACAAAATGACATATTTGCCAGAGGAGTGTCCATCTTCATGAAATGCAAAGATAAAGGATCCCAGAATAAACAAAATGTCTGATCTGAACAACAGCTCAGAGAACTTCAAATCTAGTTTGTTGGTGGAGCAAGGACGATATACCATACTTGAGTAGAAGAATCGTATGTTTCTTAAAAGAATATGGGTTTCAATTTGAATTTATTTTATTTTTTCCCTTTTTTCCTTTCTTCATTCCATGTAAATTATCATTTTATAAAGAGCAACAGTTCGTCATGAGTTTATTATAGTACTATGCAAAGCTAGCAGCCACCTTGAGTGAAGAAAAAAAAAATCAAATTAATTTATCACTTCTTTCTGGCTATTTGAGATTGATTGAAATCAGTTCACTTTATAAAGATCAGCCCAAGTAGTCTCAATTTGACAAACATCTAAAATATTCTGCAGCTATTTGGTGGACTATCAACATAAATCAAGTTGAGCATGGTATCAATGTTAGAAGGAGCACTAACAAAGCAGCATTCTTAGGACGTCTGCAATAGATGAGTCATATATACCTCTCCTCTTCATGACCATGCAAGATTCCTACTATCCTTCCAAAGCCAAATAAAACTTTAAGAGCTTTTAGGAAATGAATGAAAAAGGAATGGAAAATATGAGATCACAAAACTCATACATGTACACGAGCATAAAATGATATTGAGGGAAACTAGCATAGTTTAAACCCAAAAAATAAAAACGATATACTTAAATAAAAAAGTCCAAAAATGCAGCATAACTAGAGGATAATTTCTCACCTCAAAAAGTTCAAATGGGTTCCCACGCCTGTAATCATCATTCTTCTGGCTCCTATCATTGGGGAAGATGGTATACAACAGTGCTCTCCATCCAACCAAAACTACTGCAGTGCTTCCCATTGTTACCAGCACAAAGTTGGCTGGTGGAATATGGCCTGATGTTGCTGCCCGAATGACCAATCCTAACTGCCAAAACAGAGACTATGCATTATATACTCTAGAATACAAAATCAAAAATTGTGTTTTTCAATTGTTAGGTCCCATACTGCTTACAGATTGTTTTTCCCTCTCTGATTCCTGTGTTTCTCATTCACTCTAACTTGGCCCACATGAGCATTCTAGTTTTCTTTACATTTGACAAGAGAACTCACATGTATTAGGTGTGTGCTACGTAACCCTATATTTAGTAATAAATTGATTCCCCACTGTATATACATTAAATGCAATGCATTTGTGCAAATAATAGGAATAGTTTATCTCCCTTCTTTCTTTATTATATTAAGGGGGCTACGAATGTCCATTACTTGTTTCTATATGTATGTATGGACTTGCTTTGAACTGTAGCAATGCTCCTTTGATTTCCATATAACTTTGGATATTAAGGATAAAATAAGAAAGCAAAATGTCTAGATTTTTAGTTACTTGTGACAGGGAAGCCCCCATTATACAATAGCACAAATGTGCATTTGGTAAACAGACCACAATTTAACTATTAAGTAAACAAGTAATTGGAGGTTACCCTGTCAAACAATTTAAGACTAATTCCACCAATATGCTAAAGTTGACAAAAAATAGAGAGCACAGTAAAAAGATGCGCCAGTCAAGCAGCATGAAACTGCACTAGCTATTTAGACTATACCTAGAGGCAAATTTCTTTCTTGGCCCATTCTAACATGCAAGGGCAGAATGTCATCTTCATAATTAGATACTAACTCGTTGACGAATATTAAGAAACTGTCAGCATTAATTCACCAATGAAACAAACATGGGTCCTGATCTGTCGAAAGCACTTGAGGTGTTACTAAAAATACCTCAACGATACAATTAAAGGAAAAAACCAAAAGGAAAGAAAAAGGCTATTCATTGAAAATATAAAAAATGCTAATTGGATCTCAAAATACTCTGATGGCTGAATGCCAAGCCGTGTAAGACATCTCCAACCAACCCAAGAATGAACCATTTCCAGGCTGCAAACAATTATCTATAAAGCTATTTACAACAAACCAAATCTCCAAATAACTCAAGAAGTTTTCATTCCCAACCAATGCAGTTTGTGTAAAGCCACCTATATATGCTTGACACGTATACATCTCGTCTATCCTTCAATGAGAAACACGTATTACATATCTTAATCCCTCAATTCTAACTATGAGAATATAATTTTAATCTTTTTCAGGATACATAGAGAATATAATTCTTCTCCCCCTGCAATAACCACTGGAAGACCTCTTTGGACAATCTTAGGGCACTCTAAATCAATAATGTCCCATAAAGATCCATCATTTATTCATCCAATATGCTTCTATATTTACACACAACATCTTTTGCTACAATTGAGTGCAGCTAGCAGTTTCATTGCATGAGGAATACGTTCCTTCGTCCAAATATTATATTATCATTACTCCTTGTGTTGTAGAACATTTCTAAACATCCCTAATGTCTCACCTTTTAGGTTTCCCTCCAGTTCCCGGTTAGCTATTTCTTTTGTCTCTTTAATTTTTAAATATGGATGCACAAACATCACTAATTTATGTTCTGTAGTAAAATTATGGTGTAAAAACCAATACTCTGTTGTATCATCACACTTTATATATGGATAACATTAAAATCTTTACATGTACTATTCTTCCAGTAAAGAAGAATGCAACGTTTAAAGTCACCAAGTAATAATTTTTCCCAAAATAATTTTTGTGGTTCATTCTAGTCCTACATAAAATAAATAGTGCTAATTATCTTAATTATCTCTTTTCCATTAATAACTCTTATAATTCTTTCATTTCTTTGTTATATTATCAAGAGATCCACAACTACACCATTTGGATCCTCATGCACTAGTATCGCTAATATGTTCCTAATATTTACTACTTCCATATGCCAAAGCTTATAGCTTCCATTTACTTCATACTTTCTTCCCTTTCCACTTGGTCTCTTTGACACATCCTGTATTAATTCTCTTCTCTTAATTGCGTCTACCAATCATGATGTCTTGCTTGTTACTGTTCCTATGTTCCAACTTGCTAAATGAGTAGAAACATAAAATTAACTTCTCTTGCAAACATCCATTCCTATTGTGCAACCCCAATTCACTTATCATTGCATCTAACCATTGATACAATGCATCCGGTTGTGCTAACAAACCCTTGCTCACTTGTGACCACATCCAGGTGGCAAAATAATATTTTGCTTAAGGAATGTGCCTAACTGATTAATAAAATTTGCATTTGCTTCCAAAGTTGGTGTGTTCGGAAGCTAAAACAATGGTCCTCCTTTACTCACACTTGGGAATAGGAGTGTAAGCTTAGTGCTAGTCCAGCTAAAGTTCAAGCACGAGTTCTCAACAACATACATCATTTAAATTGTAAAAGTATAAATTAATTCATCAACCAAATATGCATTATTCAAAATTTCACAATCCACAATGGCGACGGAATTTTCTTTATTAGGGAATCAACAAAATAAACATTTAGCATTAAACTTAATTAGATCACATGACCCATACTCACAATTCATACGAAAAAAGAAAAAAATAATAATTAAATGCAATGCAGGAATTAAACCCCATAGAATTCACCCAACCACCAATTGTTACCAATGTAAAAACTTACAGGAATCCCCACTCCCCATGACTTGGCAGAGGCAATTAGAGCTTTCGAAAAGCCATTCATTCCTCTTCCATCATCTCCATAACCCCCAAGAAAGTAAGCACCCAGGAACCATCCTGCCAAAACTCCTTGGCCATTAATACCTCATAAAACATCCCCCAAAAATAATAATGATAATAATAACAGTACATGAAAAAAAAAAAAAATCATACCAGCAATAAAAGGGTCAGCTGTTCTAAGGGTCTCAATATCAAGAACTGGGAAACCATGGCTGAACCTCCCAATAGCAGAGAACAAAAGCAGTGCTAAAACGTCTCCACCAGCAAGCAGACCAACACGACTATTCGAATTTTAACAGAAAGGTCACAATTCAATTACAAAGAATAAGCAACAGATAAATATGTAAAAAATAAAAATAATAATAATAATAATAAAGAATAAAAAAAGATGAAATTACCCCCATTTTTTAAACTGTGAAGATGAATTGGGTTTGTCGAATTGAATCACACCTTCAAGAGGAACACTTTCTTCTCCGACTAAAACAGTTTTTCCGTCGTTCAAAGAAGGAGGAGAAGGATGGTTGGAAGTAGAGAAAGGTTGCTTAGTGGCAGCAGCACTAGTGGTTGAATCACCTTTCAAATCTGCACTAGCAACTGTGAGATTCAGAGGTTTTCTTGGGGTTGTTGAGAGGAATTTGGGTTTGGTTTTGGAGAAGAGAAATGGATTTGTAGTGGGCAACGGAGAAGGATACGATAAAGAACATTTTGTGGCAGATAGAGCTCCATTGGAAGAAGCCTGTGTTAGCAGTAACATGGCTTCTTTCTTGTTTCTTGTCCGTAGAGCCACCTATACTTGAACTCTGTTTTTTAAGGTGTTAAATTTATGGCCTAATTCTAATTCCTTGAAGAAGTAATTATAGGGACTGGAACAAATAC
>JAYMFD010002351.1:0-16786 GCA_035771175.1 Paratinospora sagittata
CATTATAAACTAGATATGCAATCAACATGTAAATAACAATACATGATTAGGATATACTCTGCGCTACTCTATACATATCATACAAAGCATAAAATAAATAACAAATCCACACCCTCAGGTACATAAGTGAGTCTGTAATTCCTATGATGCATTCATAGGAAGAACCCAACTTATCTGACCATTCTCTCTAATCATTCTAGGGTCTCATCTACAGACTTACCCCAATGGAACTGATCACATACTTTTCTTACTCTAGTAAGGCTAAGTATGTTTGATATCCAAAACAAAGTGCAATGCATTCCATAAACAATGCAACTGAGCATGCTATTATTTCATAAAACAGGGTTTACAAATATACAATGCCACATATAAATACCAAGGGTAGAAATACTCACAACAATGGTGTATAATTTGCACCACACTTCACTACAAATTTAACTCAACAACTCCATTGCACACATTTACAGCACAAGCACCTCACTTGTCTGTCCTGTCCACTTGATCAATTTCACCAATCTCTTCCACAATCTATGCAATTTCCATTGCCAATGCATTCTCAATTAATGATTAATAACAATTAACATTAAAACATAACAAAACATCATTTAAAATTGTTCCTAAACCCTCAACTACTTCATCACAATTGGGTTGGAAACCCACCATTTTCAACCATGGAAAATCATCAATTTACCCATCAATTAACTCAGAATTACGTAAGGAATCAATTACCTTACAATTGGTCACCAATTGTCTTCAATCCCAGTTCAAACCCTCTTTTTCAATCTCCTCATCTAACCATGGAAAACATCCAATTTTCACATATGTTAAGCTAGTGGAAGAGAAGAATCCAAATATGAGCTTTTTAGCTCAAGAAGAGCAATCCTTACCTTAGTTTTTATCAACCTAGCTCATACTCCTTCATTCTTTTAGTTTTCTCCAACTCCAGCATGCTCAAATGAGCTGGAAATGTCCAGAAATCAGCTTAAAATAGGGCTAAACTGCCTCACCGTCCATTTAAAAAAACTGTTAGACATGCAGAGAAGTGGGCTTCTCCCCCCTGGGGGCGCGCTTCTTCGCTGCCCAAAAATAAATTTTGTTGGAATCCCGTAAGGAGTGCACTTCTCTGAAATTTCTAGAGAACATAGCTCTCGCGTCTTCACCACTAGAACGCACTTCTCCCCAAGAACCGTGCTTCTCAAAGCTCCAGGTGAAAATTTCACTAAGTGTTGGGTTCTAAATCCTATGTTTATGGTCCAGGTACATCTATCACCCTAACAAACACACATTCACCCTATTCAAGGGCCATGTATATTGGTATACCTGTACAAATATGCCTGACAATATGTATAAGTCAACGCATAGGCTTGACTCGTAGGTACGGGGCGTTACAACATGGTAGATAAACTGCACTTGACTCCTGTTAGAGCTAGTACACCATTGGTTTTAAGTACAGCTGTAGGGAAAAAATTTACCATAATATGGTATGTCAGAACTGTATAGTCAGATATGAGGAACATGAAACTACTATGGATCTTAGAATCCTAGAATTCCTAGAATTTGATGCAATCCTAGTATGGATTGGTTTGTTACGTATCATACCCTTGTGGATTGTTTTTCCAACAGGGTGATATTTTAGATACTTGGGCAACCATCATTTGTGTATAAAGGTATAGTCACCTCTAAACCACCTACTAGAGATAGACTAGTTACAGGTGAGGAGATAAAATCTTGGCTAGTATAAGGCCAAAGGGAGAAAAGGATCAAGATTTTCAGTTGTCTGAGATCTCCATAGTGTGTAATACCCGGATGTGTTTCTTGATGACTTACCGGGATCACCACCTAAGCGGGACGTTGACTTCATTATAGAACCGATGCCCAGTAAAAAACCTATCATTTTTCCTCCATATAGAATGACGCCAAAAGAGTTGCAAGAACTCAAGGTGCAGATTGATAAGTTGATTGAAAAAGGGTTTATTACACCCAGTATGTCACCTGTAGGAGCACTGATTTTGTTTGTGAAAAACGAAAATGATAATCTACCCTTGTGTATAGATTATCAACAGTTGAACAAGGTGATAGTAAAAAATAAATACCCTTTACCACGTATTGATGACCTGTTTGATCAATTGAATGGGACCAAGTTCTTTTTGAAGGTCGATCTGCGATCTGGGTACCATCAGTTGAGAATTCGAGAAGAGGATATACCAAAAATTGCATTTAGAACAAAATATTTTCACTATGAATTTCTAGTGATGCCCTTTTGTTTAACTAATGCACCTACCGTGTTTATGGATTTGATGCAAAAGGTATTTACGTCATATCTAGATTAGTTAATTATTGTCTTCATTGCCGATATTCTGCTTGTTGGCCCAAATATGTCCAAGAGGGGGATAAATTGGACACTGAGCAGATTTTAACCTTTCTTAAAATTGTGCGGAACAATGAAAGAAGATTAAACAAAGTATAGCAATCAAATACAACAAATCTAAATGAGACAATGCAAAAAAGATTTATAGTGGTTCGGTCGCGCCTACGTCCACTACCTAACCTCCTTAGTTAGGTTTTTGTTCAAACTCCACTATGGGCCTTCTTACGGTTGAAGATCAAACCGGTACACTTTCTCAACTTACGGGTGTGAGATGACCGTTTCTCAACTTGCGGCTGTGAGAGGACCTATTCACTACTTATAGGTGAGAGAGAACCTATTCTCAACTTATGGGTGTGAGAAGACAGTTTACAACTTTGAGCAACACTTGCTCTAACTCAGTGACTTACCAGTCATGACAAACTGAATACAAGATGAGATATGATTCCCTTTACTTAGAATCAAAGTGATACGTACAAAGCTTTGGATTGAACCTTCTGTGATCACAGATTCAACAAAATTTGTATGATGAAGTTTATGCTGATAGCAGCTTTAAAGAGCTTTTGTCTTCTTTAGTGGGTTTTCGAAATAATGAAGATGAAGATCAATCAACCTAGAAGACTATAAGTTTTTCTTTCAAAAAATTGTAAAATCAAGCGCAAGTGAAAGAAGACTAACTTTAAAAAAGTCAGTAGCACAAACGAAAATTGTTAATATGTTTTGAATGAATATCAGTTTCATATTTCATTAGTGGTTTTTTCTGCTATAAGGCAGCACGTATATATAGGAATAACAAAGGAGAAATGGACTTGATGATTTTGGCACTCTAGATTATTTCAAATATAACGTTAACATTCTTTCCAAAAAAGTATCGATTCAGCTCAATGCATATTACGACGATAGCACCTGAATCATTTGATCCTTTCATGAAAGAGGAATGTTCTGATGATGTTTTAGAATGTTTAAAAAGTTTTGAAAAAATATTCGTACGTTTCTGAAAAAGTTAACAGAAATAGCAGTAATGTCAGAACAACAAAAATATCTTTTCTGTCATTTTGTTCCTTTGAGGGCGCTCATAGAACATCAGCGTCCTACTGAACAATGAAGTAAGGGCGCTACTTAATAGTAAGCATTCTGACTTACTTTGACAATTGAACGACTCAAATCATGAGGGCGTTACTTTAGCAGTAAGCGTCCTGCTTTGTTTTAAAACATTTGACACATGAGGGCGCTACTTAAGAGTAAGAGTCCTAAACTAATAAAAATAGTTTTAAAACAATGTTAAGTGCGCAAACGGATGGTAAGCGTCCTCAAAGTTATTTAAGTTGATTTTAAAGATGAAAGCGCTCTTACACAAGTAACGTCCTGATAATTTATTCAACTTATAACTTATCAGCATCCTTAAAGATAAAAAACACTTAAAAGACAAAAAGAACTTTCAACGAGCTGAAACTAAGTCAGCGTCCTGACATTCTCAAAGGTTAATAAGAGAAAGGTCGCTGCAAAGAAGTAAGCGTCCTTATTAATCAATTCAATTCAACCTTGAGCTTCGTAATATTTTATTACCGCCCTAACTCATCAAGTACAGGAGGGCGCTGCTAAAACATTAGCGTAACATTAGCGTCTTGGAAGACTTTTATAAAAACGATTTTTGATTTCTCGATTAAAGCTCGCTAAAACACAATGTAGTCGGATTAAATCGAATTTGCAACCGATCGATCAAAAAATGCAAGTATGCATATTGCTGAATCACATGACAAAGAACGTCATACAGCCTATCATAATATAATCGTACAACTAAACATCTTCAAACGATTATGGTCTTCAAAAAGATCTTTTAATACATTCGCCATGCATCATTGAATCTTTGAAACCTTCAAGTGAGATTAGATATGCCATATGTGCAGTAATATCATAAACAAAATGTAGTTTTATAAATCATCAAAATCTTTTATAATAGGGACATATTCTCGTAAGGGACATGAAGATAATTGGTTCAACAATCTCCCCCTTTTTGATGATTTCAAACACATTACTGTAGGTTTTGAAGTAAGCTAATAAAATGATGTGTATGCATGAGATGCAATACTAATGTTCCTTGTTTCATATGATATGAGTGTATTACCAAAGAATATACATAAAATATCACTAAGACTCCCCCTTAGTGTTAAACTCTCCCTGAGTTTATGATGCTTCAATGATGGTACTTTCTCCCTCTTTTGAAATATCAAAAAGAGTAAAGTAGCATGAAATATATCTCCCCATATAGAGGTAAGCATCAAAGTATCACAGATCGGTCTCAGAGAACATCCCAAGCTCTCTGCGAATATGAACAAACTGGTCTTTAGGGAAAGGCTTTAGTAAATATGTCAGCCAGTTGTTCTTTGATGCCAATATGAGAAAATATGACTTCTCGATTTTGCACATGATCCCGTAAAAAGTGACGTCTTATTTGAATATGCTTAGTTCGGGAGTGCAATACATGATTTTTAGATATGTTAATAGCACTGATATTATCACACAGAATTTCAGCACATTGAATAAATATTTGATAATCTTGAAGTTGTTGTTCCATGTAAAGAACCTGAAAACAACAACTTCCAGCAGCAACATATTCTGCTTTAGCTGTGGATAATGCCACAGAATGTTGTTTCTTGCAAAACCAAGAAATCAAAGAATTTCCAAGAAAGTGACAAAATTCGGAGGTACTTTTCCTATCAGTTAGACTACCAACATAGTCGGAGTCTACACAACTTTTGAGATCAAAAGTAGTACCTTTGGAATACCAAATTCCTAAGTTTGTTGTGCCATTTATGTATCTGAATATTCGTTTGACACATTTTAAATGAGATTCTTTAGGTTTAAATTGAAATCTTGCACAAAGACAGACACTGAACATGATGTCAGGTCGACTTGCTGTCAGGTACAAAAGACTTCCAATCATGCTTCTATAAAGTTTTTGAATCAATTGATTTACCTTTTTCATCCTTATCTAATTTGGCTGCAAAGGAACAAAGAATATCAATCGATTTCAAATTGTGCATTTGAAACTTTTTAACCATTTCCTTAGCATACTTTGATTGGCTTATGAAGGTACCTTTCGGCATTTGTTTAATTTGTAAGCCGAGAAAGTATGTAAGTTCTCCGATCATATGCATTTCAAATTCCTTCTGCATTAATTTAGAAAACTCATCACATAGTTCTTTGTTCGATGCACCAAAAATGATGTCATCCACATAAATTTGAACAATAAGCATATTGTCATTGTGATGTTTGATAAACAAAGTTGAATCAAGTTTTCCTTTTCGAAACTTATGATCTAAAAGAAATGAACTCAGTCGATCATACCAAGCTCTTGGAGCTTGTCTTAATCCATATAAGGATTTGTGGAGTTTGAACACATATTCCGAGTCTTGAGCATCCTCAAACCCTGGAGGTTGTTCCACATATACCTCTTCGTTGATGTATCCATTTAGAAAAACACTTTTTACATCTATTTGGTATAAGGGAAAATCCTTGTAACAAGCATAGGCAAATAACATTCTTATTGCCTCTAATCTTGCTACTAGGGCAAAGGCTTCTTCGAAGTCTATGCCTTCTTCTTGGTTGTACCCTTGTGCAACAAATCTAGCCTTATTGTGGACAATGATACCTTGTTCATTCTTTTTATTTCTAAAGATCCATTTGGTTCCTATAACAGATTGATGAAAAGGTCTAGAAACTAATTCCCATACTTTGTTTCACACAGTGTCCTAGTTCTTCTTGCACAGCAAGAATCCAGTTTTCATCTTTTAGTGCCTCTTCCACTTTAATTGGTTCAAATTGTGATACAAAAGCAACAAGCTCTTGATCCTTTTGAATTGAAGCTCTAATGGATACACCATTTCGTGGATCTCCTAAAATTTGATCTTGGGAAAGACCTTGAAGCAATCTAGAGTTTTTAGAAGATTCTAAAGATGGTTCAGGCTCAAGATCTATAACCTTGGTTGTCTTGAGTTCATCATCAAAATCTAATTGCTTAAATTCATCCTCAAGACTTTTCTTATTAACACTTTCATCAAAATTTATATGAATTGATTCTTCTACAGTTTGATTAGATTTGTTGAAGACTCTGTAGGCTCTACTGTGAGAAGAATATCTTAAGAATATTCCTATGTCCGATTTAGGTTCAAACTTATCTAAATTGTCTTTATCATTAAGAGTAAAACATTTACATCTGAATACTCGGAAGTAACTGATGTTGGGTGCTCTACCCTTTCATAGTTCATATGGTGTTTTATTCAAATCTTTTCTAATCGGAATACTGTGACGCCCCGAAAATTATTTCATCTAGCCCATAACCCAATTGCACTTTGCCCAAACTCTATGTGTTGCCCTGATATGGTTGGTGTTTGTTTGATGGTTGTTTAATGTTTGTATAGTTGATGCTTGATAATGTATATAAATATGTGTATTATAAATTGTATATGGGTCATGTTAAATTAAAGTATAATGCATATGTTATTATTTATGCATGGGTCCATTAAACCATGAATTGATATGGGTTAGGATTGATTGAATAAAAGGATAAATGAGAATGAAAATTTGATGTATTAAATGGATTGGACATTTAAAATACATGGAAGCATGAGATTGGTTAAAATACATGTGGTTGGTATGGGAAGTATGAGACCAACACATGTGAAGGTTGGTGCATGAAAGTGGACAAGTGTCCCATGCCCACTTCTCTTCTCCAAGAATGTGCTAGAAAGTGAGGTGAGTGGAGGGAATCCAAGAATATGCTAGAAAGTGAGGTGAGTGGAGGGAATCAAGGAAGTGCTAGAAAGTGAGGTGAGTGGAGTCAACACAACTACTGATATAGTTCAATACAGTACCTAAGATATGAAATCAAGTACAACTGTATCTCTCATGAACTATTTCTCAAATTCCTTCATCTGTATGATTGAAGTTAAGTATAAATCAAGCTGAGAATTTGAGTAGAAACTAGTTCATATAGATTTTCAAATATAAAATATAATTGAAGCTCAATATGAAAATCTTTTGACTAAGTAAAGTATTAGTGAGGAATATTTTGAAAACTTAAAACATTTGAAAACTTTTAAGGATTGAACAACGACTAACATTCAAAAAGTTTTTGGCATAATAAAAATTATCAGCAAGCTGTTTGATTCAAAGTGTTGGTATTTATAGACCTAGAAGATAATAGTAGTTAGACATTTGAATTTCAAATATAGTGTGAACGTTTACACACAACGACTATAATGTTATATGAAAATGACAACTGTAATTTTTACTAACATTCTGATTCTTTTCAGATCACATGAATAAGGAAAGTTTTAGAAAAACTTGATTCATATATCAAAGAAGATCTTTGATAAATTTGAAAATGATTCTGTCAAAGATTTGTTCTGAAAAAGTAGACTGATATAGTATACTTGTTAGAACACTGATGATTGTTGAGTTAGCGTCCTGATTCCGTGATCAGCGTCTTGACGAATAATATCAACTTTGTCGTTTTGTTCCTTGAGGGTGCTCATTATGTATAAGCGTTCTGCTGAACAATGAAGTGAGGGCGCTACTAACTTGTAAGTGTCCTGACTTTCTTTGCGACATAAGTGACTTAACCCTGAGGACGCTAATACACAGTTAGCGTCCTGCTTTGTTTTAAAAAAATTACGTACATGAGGGCGCTACTTATCCGAGTAAGCGTCCTACCTTTTAAAACATAAAACACAAGGGCGCTATAACTATGTAAGTGTCCTTTTATTTCAAAATATTTGAAAACTAAACCAAGTGCGTTAAAGGACAATCGGCGTCCTGAAAGTTATTAAGTTGGTTCCCAAAGATGAGGGCGTTCCTATCCAGGTAACGTCCTGATAGTTTATCCAACTTATAACTATCAGCGTCCTCAAAGATAAATTCTTTGAAGAGCTTAGAAATCTTTCAGTATGCTGATGCCGAGTCAGCGTCTTGACAACTTCAGAGGTTGATTACAGGGAGGCAGCTACTTAAAAGTAAGCGTCCTGATGAATCAGTTCAATTCAGCCTTCAATGTTATTAATGTCCTAATGAATTATTAGTGTCCTGACTTATCAAGTTCAGGAGAGCGCTGCTAAATGATTAGCGTCCTTAAAGACTCTTGAAACATAGTTTTGACTCGCGATTAAAAATATGATGAATGCAAATAAAAACTCGGTAAATTTCAAATTAAACATAAAAAATTAAATCATTTGAAATACCGTAAAACGTATGAGCAAAATATGCATGTATGCAAGTGATTTGTGCATGGTTTTGAAAAACGTTTGAGTAAAATTGATTAGAGAAAGATATACCTTAAATACTGTGTATTTCTCATAATCTTTAAATTCAACTCCTTATTATTAGATCTTCGATGAACTTTGCCCTAGAGTTGAATGTCTTGAACATTGATCGAATGATGTAGTCTTGAATGTGATGTGATTTTGAAATCATGATATGATTTTTGAGGTCCTTTGATTGAAACGATCTTGAAAGTCTGATATGACCTTGAGTTCCTTGATCAAATCATTATTTGGCTTTTTGCTATCCTGAGGTGCTGAGATAGGTTTTTGATTAAGGCTCGTTAGCACCGAAAGAGATTTCGTTTGTAATCATCAAAATATACTTCATCAAGTATACTTAAGGACGAGCTACATGATGAACCGCGTAGGTCAACACACGGTACCTTCTAACTCATTTACTAGTGTCGACTAGGGAATGCATTGCATATTAGCTAGAATTTTGGGTTACCATATAAAGTTTGAGGACGAAATTTTTCTAAGTAGGGGAAAATTGTGATATCCTACCGTATATCTAAGGCAGAAACGTAAAATTGTGGGTTCCGCTGTCAATGTCAGTCGATGTTATTAACTCATGAGTTAAAATCACCCCTTATTGTTCAACCTAATGTCATTTTGTTTTAATGTTACAGGTTGTACATTTTGGTCGATTGGTTCACTGTGACAACTCTTAGACCGTTCAAAGGGTAAAATATCAAATTTTGAATTATTGAGGATTTCAAAATGAAATTGGTACCAAATCGATCGTGCCTCTGTCACGATTCCATTGAAGCTGACTGCGCTCGAATCGGACTTCAAACGATTTGGTGGCACAAAAATTGAATTATACTGTCATACATGCAACTCGAGGTCAGACTCGTAAATCAAGGTGCGTCACATCAAATGACTAAAAATATTGGTGTCTCATTTGGCCACCTTTCTGGCCAATGCATGGCTTGATGAGACAAGAGAATATAAGTGTCAAGCCAAAAAAAAAAAAATTGTCATGCACCCTTAGATTTGATTAGAATATTACATGCAAGTCTCCAATGCATGTGAATTTCAAAATGGCTCTTTGGCCATAAAAGACCAAGAAAGTGCCTTCCTCTTTTCACAATTCTCCAGCAAAACAAAGAAAAAAGAAAAAGAGAGGGAGAAAAAGTGGGGGTGCCATTGATCTTCAAGAAAAGAAGAGAGGTTGCTCTTGAACTAGGCAAGCTATTACTACTTTTACTCTCTCATTTGGGTTTGATTCTTTCTTCTTCTTCATATTCTTGTTAGCTTCTTTGATTCTTAATCTTGATAATTACTGATTTTCATTGATTTGTAGTTTATTATCTTGCTGGAAAGGCTAGTTTAGTTGTTCAAATTTCTTTATATATACGTGTAACTGTTTCAACAACCAAACTTTGGGGTAGATTTTCCACTTACAAACATCATCAAAAATGGCTGTGGGTAGGACGAAATGAGATTAGAAAGTATGAAGAAGAGAAATGGGAAGAGATTAGAACGAAATAAAAGGGAAAAATAAGAGAAAAATGGGTAGGAACATATCGGGTCGAAATGGAAAATAAGATAAGCTGTAATAATAGCCCATTTTTGAGTCAGTTTTACTACTTCAAAATCAAACCTATTGGAGCTGTGGGTTAGTGGGATTTAAATTAGAAAAATGATAGAACAGGTTTGATTTTAGAAATAGGAAAAATAATGGTGGTATCCATGCTTAAACCACCATGAAACAGTGCGTGTCCACCATGAAAATTAAAGTAGCGGACAGGCTGATTTTCAACCAATGTTTGGAGAGAAATTTCACCATCAAAATGAGTCTGATTGAATCTGTGGGTTTGATAAATTAAAGATAGTATGATTTTATAAGGGATATGAGCGTCCATGTGGCGGAAATGAGCAAGGAATATGGGAGAAAAATGAGGAGAAAAAGTGTTCGAAAACATGCTTTTACAATGTTAAATGAGGAAGATGATGAATAGTAAACTGTTGACCAATTTTGACCAGGTCAAGACCTCTTTGACTTGACTAATTTGAGTCCTATTTCATGCTAAAGGCACTTTACTAACCCACCTTTAATAGGACTTGCCCCAAATAGAAAAAATGAAAATGAATACATTAATGTGGGTTAAACTTAGGCTATGATAAAATAATCTATTTCCAAAAAAATTGGCTTCATTAAATTAGTGAATAAGTACAACTTATTTTCATATGGCCTAAAATATCAACTTAGAAAATAAAAAATATAGATTTGCTAAACCATAGAAATATAACAAGATAGCTCAACTAAATTTTGTCATTTTTAACCTCATAAGTCGAAATTAATTTAATTAAAGTCTATTAGACTTAATTAATTATCATGCAAATCAAAACCCCCTATCTAATTGAACCAATAAGTTAATACTGGATTGAATAGATGTTTAACTAACTAAATTTAATTAACTAAACCTAACCCATGAATCTAATTAGTCAATTTAATTCAATTTGAATTGATCAAGGTCGATTTGGGCTAAATAACTTTAATTTCAATTAATCCATAGGCTTAATCAACTTAATCAAGCTATATTGACTTGACCCATTTAAATTCATTGAAACCCTATGAGTCCAGTTAGCCAACTTAGTACAACTTTAATAACCCTATGCCATTTGAAGAGGGGCTGCCAGAGGGGATTATCTCCTATAGCCTGGTATCTGTCAATTGAGAACATGATACACAACCCAATAGCACGCTATCTACGTCTGAGACAAAAATATGATATTTCTAACAAGAAGAATGTGGGCACTTCTGCTTGCTCGATTTTTCTATTCCATACACAATTTTTTCAGGTTATCTTTATTGAAATATTCTCTACTAACACCAAGATGATTCCTATTGTCTCGCATGCCCAAAACAACTTTATATTAAACAATGTTCTGAATTCAAATCATTTTGTACTCTCTTGCCCTTTAACCCGCAACTTCTAATTTTATAAAACACTCATTCTCTGATTTTCAAAAATACACCACACACGATTTTTGCAAGTTAGATTGAGCTTTCCAAAGAGTTTTTCAAGAGAAGAAAGTATTGATTCTTGCATTTGTCAAAACAAGCTTTGAATAGAATCAAAATTGCAATCTGTCTTGATGATAACGTCGTTGATCAGCAAGTTCTTCATTTTATCCCTTTTGTGCTTAGATTTGCAGAGGCTATCCATTGTTTTAAGTTGTAAGTATATATGAAGTAGTCTCGGTAAGATAAGACAACAAAAAAGAACACATCAATTGTCTTGCATCAAGAACACATCAAACAACAGCTTTCGAAGTCTATAACGATCAAGCTCGAAGAACGAAGGCATATCTCATGCCTAAGTAAGGCATTAGTTTGATCTTTGGTGTGTAGGGTAACCTCTCGATCAATCTCAGCACTAAAACTCTGAAATCTGCAAAGTCTTCAAAATCACTTCGATATAGTATTTCATTTTGAAAAAATGTTTTCCGAAAGGTTTTAATCATAATTTCAATGAGTTTTGAATTATTTAAAAGTTTTTAATCTTATACAATATGTTTTGAGTTAATGGAATGGTTCTTGAGTGTCAAAATATTAATTTTTCAAAATTAAGGCTATCCAGCAATTTGCCAAAATTTTCCTGAAGGCACTAGCGCACTATCAGTGTTGATAGCATGCTGATAGGGTTCTATAATAAAACATTTGTTTTTCTGAAAAATTGTCTATACCGCGCTATCCCCTTTAATACTTCGCTATAAAGCTGTTGTCGTGATCTTTCCATTTGAGTAAAATGGGCAATAGCGCTATAGGCCTCGATAACACGCTATCGGAATGTCTGTAAAACTCAAGCTCTCGGGTTTGTGTATATCGATCCCCTATAGCCTGGTATCTGTCAATTGAGAACATGATACACAACCCAATAGCACGCTATCCACGTCTGAGACAAAAATCTGATATTTCTAACAAGAAAAATGTGAGCACTTCTGCTTGCTCGATTTTTCTATTCCTTAGACAATTTTTTCAGGTTATCTTAATTGAAATATTCTCTACTAACACCAAGATCATTCCTATTGTCTCGCATGCCCAAAACAACTTTATATTAAACAATGTTCTGAATTCAAATCATTTTGTACTCTCTTGGCATTTAACCCGCAACTTCTAATTTTATCAAACACTCGTTCTCTGATTTTCAAAAATTCAACACACACGATTTTTACAAGTTAGATTGAGCTTTCCAAAGAGTTTTTCAAGAGAAGAAATTATTGATTCTTGCATTTGTCAAAACAAGCTTCGAATAGAATCAAAATTGCAATCTGTCTTGATGATAACGTCGTTGATCAACAAGTTCTTCATTTTATCCCTTTTGTGCTTAGATTTGCAGAGGCTATCCATTGTTTTAAGTTGTAAGTATATATGAAGTAGTCTCGGTAAGATAAGACAACAAAAAAGAACACATCAATTGTCTTGCATCAAGAACACATCAAACAATAGCTTTCGAAGTCTACAAAGATCAAGCTCGAAGAACGAACACATATCTCATGCCTAAGTAAGGCATTAGTTTGATCTTTGGTGTGTAGGGTAACCTCTCGATCAATCTCTCCACTAAAACTCTGAAATCTGCAAAGTCTTCAAAATCTCTTCGATATAGTATTTCATTTTGAAAAAATGTTTTCCGAAAGGTTTTAATCATAATTTCAATGAGTTTTGAATTATTTAAAAGTTTTTAATCTTACACAATGTGTTTTGAGTTAATGGAATGGTTCTTGAGTGTCAAAATATTAATTTTTCTAAAATAAGGCTATCAAGCAATTTGCCAAAATTTTCCTGAAGGAACTAGCGCACTATCAGTGTTGATAGCACGCTGATAGGGTCCTATAATAAAGCATTTGTTTTTCTGAAAAATTGTCTATACCCCGCTATCCCCTTTGAAACTTTGCTATAAAGCTGTTGTCGTAATCTTTCCATTTTTAGTAAAATGGGCAATAGTGCGCTATAGGCCTCGATAACACGCTATCGGAAAGTCTGTAAAACTCGAGCTCTCGGGTTTGTGTATATCGATCTCCTATAGCCTGGTATCTGTCAATTGAGAACATGATACACAACCCAATAGCACGCTATCCACGTCTGAGACAAAAATATGATATTTCTAACAAGAAGAATGTGGGCACTTCTGCTTGCTCGATTTTTCTATTCCTTAGACAATTTTTTCAGGTTATCTTTATTGAAATATTCTCTACTAACACCAAGATGATTCCTATTGTCTCGCATGCCCAAAACAACTTTATATTAAACAATGTTCTGAATTCAAATCATTTTGTACTCTCTTGCCCTTTAACCCGCAACTTCTAATTTTATAAAACACTCATTCTCTGATTTTTAAAAATACACCACACACGATTTTTGCAAGTTAGATTGAGCTTTCCAAAGAGTTTTTCAAGAGAAGAAATTATTGATTCTTGCATTTGTCAAAACAAGCTTCGAATAGAATCAAAATTGCAATCTGTCTTGATGATAACGTCGTTGATCAGCAAGTTCTTCATTTTATCCCTTTTGTGCTTAGATTTGCAGAGGCTATCCATTGTTTTAAGTTGTAAGTATATATGAAGTGGTCTCGGTAAGATAACACAACAAAAAAGAACACATCAATTGTCTTGCATCAAGAACACATCAAACAATAGCTTTCGAAGTCTACAAAGATCAAGCTCGAAGAATGAAGACATATCTCATGCCTAAGTAAGGCATTAGTTTGATCTTTGGTGTGTAGGGTAACCTCTCGATCAATCTCAACACTAAAACTCTGAAAGCTGCAAAGTCTTCAAAATCACTTCGATATAGTATTTCATTTTGAAAAATTATTTTCCGAAAGGTTTTAATCATAATTTCAATGAGTTTTGAATTATTTAAAAGTTTTTAATCTTACACAATATGTTTCGAGTTAATGGAATGGTTCTTGAGTGTCAAAATATTAATTTTTCTAAAATAAGGCGATCCAGCAATTTGCCAAAATTTTCCTGAAGGCACTAGCGCACTATCAGTGTTGATAGCACGCTGATGAGGTTCTATAATAAAACATTTGTTTTTCTGAAAAATTGTCTATACCGCGCTATCCCCTTTGATACTTCGCTATAAAGCTGTTGTCGTGATCTTTCCATTTTTAGCGAACCTCGGGATCGTTCGGAAGACAAAGACGTTTTTTATAGAAAACGGCTCCGTCGTCAGAGACTGACCAATGAGGAAAGTCTTGCCCGCTGAGTATAAGTGCTCGTTTTTCCATTAACATAGGGTCATTGGCTTGAGTAGCTGAAATCTTGCGAACGAGGTCAGAGGTAGCGGACAACTGAGAGAGTCGTGGGCGTGGTCCCTCTTCGTTCAGCTGGAGGTTAAAGTTGTCCACCTCTGTAGCCAACTTCCCCGTTTCATAGTTAAGAGTGCAAGCAACATAAGATTTTCTACTCAAAGCATCGGCCACAACATTGGCCTTTCCGGGATGGTACTGGAGTTGGAAGTCATAGTCGTTCAAGAATTCCAACCATCTTCTTTGGCGGAGGTTTAGGTCTATCTGAGTGTATATGTACTTAAGACTCTTGTGATCTGAGAAGACCTCGAACCGTTCACCGTAAAGGTAATGACGCCATAATTTAAGTGCAAACACAACAGCTGCAAGTTCCAAGTCATGGGTTGGGTAATTACCCTCATGAATCTTCAGTTGCCTGGAGGCATATGCAGCAACTTGGCCGTCTTGCATTAGTACAACACCTAAGCCTTGGAGAGAGGCATCGGTGTATAATGAAAAACCAATTCCATTTCTTGGAGTGATAAGTACAGGTGCCGTCGTGAGGCGTTTCTTCAATTCCTGAAATGATGCTTCACAGGCGGGATTCCAGATGAAGCGCACGTCTTTTCGAGTGAGCTTGGTCATAGGTTCAGCAATCTTTGAGAAGTCCTTAATGAATCGTCTGTAATAGCCAGCCAAACCAAGAAAACTCCTAATCTGAGTAACAGTGGTAGGCTGTTTCCAGTTTAAGACTGCTTCAACCTTAGAAGGATCGACCTCAATGCCATTGCCTGAAACTACATGGCCGAGGAATTGAACTCTCTGCGCCCAAAATTCGCACTTACTCAACTTTGCATACAGTTGGTGTCTTTGTAAGGTCTGACTCCCGGATCCGGAGTTGGTGATAACCGGACCGTAAATCAATCGTAGAAAAGTGTTTGGTTTCTCGAAGTTGGTCGAATAAGTCATCGATCCTGGGCAACGGATATCTGTTCTTGATGGTGACGTTATTCAACTTGTGATAATCGATGCAAAGTCGTAACGAACCATCCTTTTTGCGAACAAACAGAACTGGAGCGCCCCAGGGTGATGAACTCTTTCGGATGAAGCCATTACGCTCTAATTCCTTAAGTTGTTTGTCTAATTCGACCAGTTCAACATTTGACATTCTGTATGGTGGAATTGAGATAGGCCCTGTCCCAGGTATGAGGTTGATCTCAAAATCGAATTCCCTAACTGGAGGTAGACCAGGAAGGTCATTAAGAAAAATGGTTGGGAATTCAGATACGACTGGAACATCGCGTACTTCAGGAGGGTACAGAGCTGGTGATTCATTGCCGTCGCCAAGAGACAACGCTCGAAGTTGTGACTTGAGAAGGGCAACTGTTGATTTGTGTATCCATTTCCTTGTTCCCTGAATCTTGACAAACTCTCCTGTAGGCAAAGTTAACTGAACGTGCTTGTTCATACAGTCGATCTTTGCATTCAGTGGTGCGAGCCAGTCCATGCCGAGGATGATGTCGAAGTCGTCAAAATCCATCACAAAAAGATCGGCATATATTATCTGTTCGGACATTCGAAGCGCACATCGAGAACACTGCAAATTCACGTCAGTACCCGATCCGAACGGTGATGTGACATGGAGTGTGATGTTTGTGGGTTCAGGATGCAGGCCTAAATGTCTTACCAATGTTGATGATATAAAAGAATGCGTAGCACCTGAATCAAACAAAACATGCACCAATGTATTGAACAAAGGAAAGGTACCTTCGACGACATTATTGTCTGGGAGGGGTTGGTGAGCGATGGCATATGCTCTGCCCTGATTCCGTTGACCCTGGTTCTGCTGGGTCTGCCTG
>JAYMFD010000544.1:0-29879 GCA_035771175.1 Paratinospora sagittata
TCATGCAGCCTTAGTATAACTTAGCGAATTCCTGGTGTTTCTCCCTCTTCACAGCGCCGGGAAAATACTCATCAATAAACAGTGACTCGAACTGTTGCCAAGTCATATCTGGTGTGTTGACCCTTAGGTCCTCTTTCACTGTTATCCACCATGTGTTTGCTCCACCAACAAGTTGGTAGGTCGCTAGTGGAATCTTTCGAGTCTCGTCGACTCTCATTGCATCTAGAGCCTTTTTTGACTCATCTGACCATCTCTGCACCTCTTCAGCATCAATGGTGCCAGCAAAAGTAAGAGGTTGTAGCCTCTTATACTTGGTAATCTGATCGGTTTGAGGTTCTGACCCAAATCTTACAGGTGCCTGAACAATGGAAACCTGACTGGCCGCGGTCTCACGAACGGCTATTTGAACAGTGGCTTTCATCGCTTCAATAAATCTGGCGAAGAAGGTTTCCATGCTCGAAGGCATGGCAAAGGGTGCGGGTGGGGGTGGTACTGCCTGCCCAGATGTAGTGGCAGTGTCGGGTGTGGCTCGTGCTGTCGTTGGAGGCGGCGGTTCTTGATTTTTGAATATCAGGAGGTGCCTCCTCTATTAGACGGATAGTACGTTGCCTTCCTTTCTTCCTGGTTTGCATTTTCTCACTGGCAAGGAAAAAATAAAACCATGATTTAGGAACTGTAACCAAGTATAATGTTATAGTATGCCCAGTAACAATTTCGAGAGTACTGCAATATAAAAGATCACCTATTTTTCTAGGTACAGTGTATGGTTTTTGTTGAGGAATCAAAGAATCTTATATATCTCCTATGTTTGGCCATGGTGTAAAAACAAGGTTAGAATGTTTATGTAATAAGTACAAAACTTTGCAAGTATTTCAAATGATTTGGTTCTTGTTTTTGTGATCATACATATATATTTTATTGAAAATCCATACGAGTCATAAGAATTCTAAGATTTGCCTCGGTAAATATCCTGATCTAACGTTCTATCGCAATCTTATGCATTCAAACTCTTACTCTTAGTCTTTTCGATTATTATCCAAATTCGTGTGTCCCATACCACATGAATTTGATAATAAGGGTGTCAACTAAGTTAAGTTCCATGAACACAGTCTCTATAAAACATCAGCTGAAAGGTAGTTTACTAATAGTATCATCTAAGTTTACTCGTCCCGTACCGTGTAAACTAGGGATAATGTTAGTAATGCAACTTTCTCCAAATGTTTCTTTTCACACAAGGTCGTGGGTTTTCTTACTTCCACATTTTATTTAGTATCCTCCAATTTCGTTGTGTCTCATACCACTCCAAAGTTAGTGATACAAAAGAAAGGATGGCTGTAAGTCGGCCCACCAAAGATAGTCTTAAATAAAACATTTCATTCATATATAAAAGAAAAGTTTACAGTGCCAGTAATCAAGCTTGATTTTCCTACCTACTACCGCTCCTTCTAGACCTCCTGCTAGGTACAGAACGACTACTACAAGAAGGTTGAGAATTTGCTCGTTCTTCTTCCAAGTTTTGCATACGTGTTAGTATATCATTTTGAGTCTCTCTCATCTCAGCAATACTGGATGCCATTACATTTAATTGTTCAAATAGGTTAGTCGATTGTCCCATTGGTGGTTGATGGGTCGATTGTCCCATAGGTGGAGGGTAAGCCGTAGGCATTGGGGGAAAGTATTGGTTGTACGGGTGACTCATAGATGAAGGGTAGTTGTTTTGATTGTACGGGGATCCCCTAACTAGAACTGTGGCGACCCCGCACCCCGGACCACCAACCCCGCAAGGAATGGCGTGCAGAATGTCGAGGCTGGACGCCCGGCGTAGGCATCTCCAACCACTCCTCAACTCTCGTGAGGTGGTTGAGACCCTACGAGCCTTATCTCAAACAACGACATAATATCAAAAGGTGCTAAACAAAACTACCAACCGTATTAATCATCCAAGACAAGAGATAATCCATAAAAATGAACCATAAATAATAAGAGTCATAATCCCTACAATTCATCAAGATTGACATACACATAAAGTCCAAAACTATGGATATAAAAAAACCGTCATATACCCACATGGTCCATCTAACAAGTCTCAACTCACCCATACTACAATGTGGTAAGTGTTATAATTACATAGTCCAAAATATAATACATCATAATTTAAAACACAGTTCAATCAAAATGCCTCTCAACTCACATTGAGGCCTTGGGTTGACTCGCAGTCAAGGCCCTCAAGATATGACTACTCTTTTGCCCTTATTCAGGACAAAAAGACCTGAAAGAGGAAAATGAGGGTGAGCCAACGGTGCCAAGTGAATAGAATTCAAATATGCTATCAATACTCATCAATAAATATCATGTATGCATGTCAATGTGTAGAATGATTAAAAGCTCATAACATATAGATATCAAACATTTATAATAAGTTCGATGCAAGTAAAAGCTTATCAATTTGGATCCACATTCCACATGCATTGGGGTTATTAGTACACGTCTATTTCACCGTACCGTTCTCATCCCCAAATATTTCCTTTTTAAAACCCTCCTATGACAAGGTTAAGTCCCCTCCTATTAGCCAGATAGATGGGCCCAACCAAAGTCATAAGGTTTTCTCAAATCAATGCATCATTCAAAACATTAGAACACATTCATGCTTTCAACATACAATATATATAAGTGATATGATGACATAAAAGATATAATCATAAATGAAGTCTACTCACAACCAAGCCTCGCGACAGTATCTAACCACACACGGCCACCAAACCGAATCAACCCAATCAAGATCCTGAAACATTCATCAATATCCTACCATACATCAATTTCTATGCTCAATCACATAGACATTACACATCAACCCTAAATCAGCCCACATATAGACAATAGGCCTAAATCCCATCTAATCCCATCATTCAACTCAAATCACAAGACTTAGGCCTCTAATGCGTAGTTCTCATTCATAAACCATTCTATTAATCAAAAATACTGATTTTCAATTCCTTAGGCATAAACATGCCCAAATTGGGTCACTTGATCACAAGTAGGCCTAACCCATGATATGGTCACAACCACCAAATCAGTAGCATAATCAACCCTAATCATGCTTAATTAAACATAAGTTGCATCAATTCAATGATTCTAGGCCAAAAGCATCAAAAGCCCTAAAATATGAAATTTTCCATACTTAGGCCATATTGCCGATTTACACTAGGTCACCATGTTCAGCCATGTATATCACTGATTTTGCATCATGGGTTCATCAACAATGACAACTAGGTCAACATAGTTGACATGCAAGCTATTTGGAAAGGTCTAAGTTGATATTCTAAATTTAGGTCTAATACAAGCAACCCTACCAATTCTTCATTTAGTATTCTGTTCAGATGTATCAATCTCCCAACAGAAATATTTAATCACAAAATTAACCTTACAGATTGAATCATGTTAAGAAACAAACCTTCTGCCTAAAACTCAGCTCAATCCAACGGTGGACCGAAAAGATAAGTCTCTTTGATGAACAAGTCTCTAATCAAATACTTTCTCCTTTCCTGCTGCAAATACTCGACTTCAGATGACTATATCACACAACATACTTAACCCATAAACATCTCCATCGTTCATAATGTAGACAGATAAGTGGTACACCACACCCAAATATCATAGCCATCCAACGGTAGATTTAGGAGATCTATTAGTTTGATTGAAACTGCGCGAGAAATTCAGACTTTCCGACCAGCTTTATTTGAGAGGTTATATCTCTTAGACGAAACCTCTAATCAAGATCTCCACCGACCAGAATGAATAACCATAAGCTAAGAACTTGCTGACAAAGTCTGAACTCAATCTGACCATATATCCCGAAGATCCAGCACTTTGATGAAAACGTTGCAGAGATTTTTCTCAAACAACTCTCTCTTTCTTTCTCTTTTTCTTTCCTTTCTCTTCTTTTTTTTCCTTTCCCTCCACTCACCTTACTCTCTAGCACTTCCTTGGAGAAGAGAAGTGGGCATGGGACACTTTTCCACTTTCATGCACCAACCTTGACATGTGTTGGAGGGGAGAAATGGGGCATGGGACACTTGTCCATTTTCATGCACCAACCTTGACATGTGTTAGAGAGGAGAAATGGGGCATGGGACACTTGTCCATTTTCATGCGCCAACTTGACATGTATTGGAGAAGAGAAATGGGACATGGGACACTTGTCCATTCTCATGCACCAACTTGACATGTGTTGGTCTCATGCACCAACTTGACATGTGTTGGAGAAGAGAAATGGGGCATGGGACACTTGTTCATTCTCATGCACCAACTTGACATGTGTTGGTCTCATGCACCAACTTGACATGCGTTGGAGAAGAGAAATGGGGCATGGGACACTTGTCCATTCTCATGCACCATCTTGACATGTGTTGGTCTCCTACTACCCATACCAACCACATGTGTTTGTCGTGAAGGATCGGACGGAGGCGGAGATCTCTATTGTCGATGCTCCTCATAGTCATAATCTCCCTTTTGGACAATTCTTTGAGTCTAGTGGGAATTGGTCCCCTACTACTGGAAGTTGCTCCTTCACTTGAAGCCATTATTTTGCTAAAAGGAAAATAAATTTGTGAAGAACACAAAATATATTCCTAACATATTTTTTTAGAATTTATCCTTTAGACAATTTTTTTTTTTTGTGCCATCATGTAATCAAAATTCTTCATTAGCAATATGATATATATATATATCGTATACATATATGAACGTATAGATATATATATTTAATCATAACTATATATATAGTTTTCATAAATCAACTATATATATATTTGAAATTAAACTATATAAAAATCATATATAGTTTTCTTAGATATATATTTAATACAAATCTTAACAATATATAATTCATATATATATAGTTCTAAAGATATATATATCTAATAACATTTTTCATTCAAATTTTCCATTAATAATATGGTATATATATATATATATCTCATATATACAAAGATATATTGATATATATATTCAATCATAACTATACATATAGTTTTTCATAAATCATGATTATATATATTTAAATCCAAACTATATAAAAATCGTATGTAGTTTTCTTAGATATATATTTAATACAAATCTTAACTATATATAATTCATATATATATACTTCTAAAGATATATATACCTAATAACATTTTTCATTCAAATTTTCCATTAATAATATGGTATATATATATCTCATATATACATAGATATATAGATATATATAGTTTTCATAAATCATAACTATATATATATATATATTTAAATCTAAACTATATATAACCACATAGTTTTCTAGATATATATTTAACATTAATCTCAACTATACACAATTCATATATATATATATAGTTTAGAGATATATATATCTAATAAAACAATTTTCTTCCCCTACTTTGGTGGACTTGGGAGGGCCGTGGACCGTACTCTCTAATACCATTAAATGTCACACCCCGCCCGGACGCGCTTAAATCGGCGGTACACTCGCGGACGGGGAGCGCATTTGGAATTATCATAATGGTAACATCAGAGTATGCAGCGGAAATACTATACAGTACAAGTCTGATTTCATTAAATTCAGAATATAATTTGTACATGAAATGGTTAAGGGAACATTCTCCCAAAAATCCCCAATGAATAATACAAAGGATACAAAATGTGGGCCCCATAAACCTGCACCCAGTCAACTCTAATTTCCTGTGAAAAATTTGATAACATTGGAATGAGCTTAACGCGCTCAATGGGTAAAATAGTTTGTGAGTATAACAATTAATAAAACATACATCATAATCAAATATCTTAAATACACATGAAAGCATCATAATCAATTAATATGTATGTATGCATGACACCGTCTCGTAATGGTTTGATGACTGTACATAGCTTGAGTTCACTTACAGATGTCCCTCCCAGGCGTAGCCGAGTTCTCATTGTACGTACCTCCTCAAGATCGATGCTCTTGATTCACGTACAGATGTCCCTCCCTAGCAATAGCCAGGTTGTAGCACCCGTGCCTTTAGGTGACGTCATTTTGACCCATAGTGTACCCGTAGAGTACCCGTATACGTATTCGTATACGTATGTTTATATGTATTTTGATGCTTGAAGCACGTAAGTTCTAGTGTCTTTGCATGATTTTAGGTCATAAAGAGTGCACATGAAGTTTCGGAACCATCGAAGACCCGTTCGACGTCAAAACATGTCGAAAACGGTGTTTTGGATCTAGTGGAGCTCGCTCCATGGAGGAAGAAATTTCTGTCACAAATTACATCAATGGTTTGATCTCCTAGATCCGTGCTCCGATTGAGCTATAATTATTTCAGCTCATTTTTATATGATATATCTTCATTATGAACGGTGAAGATCTTGATCGGAGTTACCTATTATGAATTATAAGACTCCAAACACTGTTTCACGGATTTTAGGATTTTCTTACGCAGTTTTGAGCAAATAATTATATCTCGCAACCCCACCGTTGGATTCAGTTGAAAGTTTACCAGAATGTTGGTAACTGACTCATGCAACGTTTGATCGGTTAAGATGTTAAATTGGTGGGTATTTTGCAAGAGATTTACTATCTAAGTGCAAGTATTGCAACAGGAAAACTGGTTTTTTGATAGTTTTGGCAACTTTTATTTGTGGGCCCAAGCTTATCTATTTAAGCAACCAAAACGTAATTTTAGACTCATTTGCTCATTTCTCAGCCAGAAAAGAGAGAAAGGAGCTGGAGAGGAGAAAAGGAGAGGAAACCTAGGGTTGGTGGATTTTGCTCAAAATCCCAAAGGTTTGCATGTTTTTCCTCATTGTTCTTCCTTCAATCTCTTTGGTTCATGCATACTAGTGTTGTTTTGATGCATGCATTGTATGAAACCCAGATTTGAAGGGGTAGTTGAAATCAAATGTTGTCCAAATGTTTTGCATGTTTGATATGTGTGTTTAGAGTGTGTTGGGAACCCTCTAAAGGCAAAAACCCCAATTTCTAACAAGAAATTGGTAGGGATTAGTACAAATGATCTAGTCTTGGTTCATTGACCTAGACTTTGACTTAAGCTTTGCATGCCATCTATGATGGACTAATCAGTATTAGGGACTGATTCATATATTTGGCTTGAGATTTTAATGGTGAAATCATATGGTTTAGTGTAAATGGTCATTGTTTAGTTCATGGCCTTAGGCTTTTCCAAAAGTCATGCATGTCAACTATGTTGTTCTAGGTGGCATTGTGAATGAAACCATGTTGTTAGATCAGTAAATTTTGTGGATATGTATGGTGGCCTAGTGTAAAAATTGGCAATATGGCCTACGTAAGAAAATTTCCAGATTTGGGGCTTTTGATGCTCTTGATAGAAAATCTGAAAAATTATGCAATGTAGGTTTTGTTTGGGCATGATTAGGGTTGTTGATGATAGAATTTAGTGAGTTCTCATAATGGACACCCTAAGGTTGACTAATTTGATCTAGGCTAAGTATTTGGCATTTTTCATGTACTTTGGCAATTTTGCATGTAATTTGGAGATTTTGCCCAAATTGGGAGTTTTCACCCAAAGCAAGTCAATTTATGAAATTGACTTGGGGACTGTTTAATTGAACCCAAATTGAGTAGAATCATGGGTTTAAAATGTTAGAACCTATGTTAAATTGATATGACTTTGTTCATTTTGACCTTATGTTTTATATTGGCCTAATTGGGGATTTTGACCAAGATTTAGTCAATTGATAAAGTTGACTTGATGTATAGTCTAATTGACCCTAATTATAATTGAATTTCATGTATATTAGTGGTTGGATCATGGGATCACCCTATTACATCAATTTAGGTCAATCTTAGTTTAATTGAGTATAAATGATCAAGTTGGGCAATATGGAAATTGGCTCAAGGGGTAATCAATTTAGAATCTAATTGACTTTAGATTGGGTTTGAACATGGGGTTTTGACACACTTTATGACTGATTTTCAGTTGTGTGAACCCGTTTAGTCAATTGGAGAGTTTTGGCGATTGGATTGGCTAGACTTAGCCAATCAAGTGTGAGTGTTCCTTTACTTTTGGATTATTTATATGTGGCATTGTATTATAGAAATATTTTAAATGCTTATCTATTATGGTATGCATGTTTTAATGTTTTCCATGAAATATATTTGAACATAATTCATTAGGATGACAATTCGAGTTGAGGCTCCTAGTTGGAATTCCCTTCTTCGGAATTCTTGTAAGTCTAGCGGCGATCCCAGTTGTGTACCCTATAGAGGGTTTTTATGGCTTGTGTATGGGTAGGTTAGTTTAAACTAATCCTACGTGTTGTACAATCCCAGAAACCCTAATAGAATACGATTATTGTGTGTGTTCGGGTGTTGTGTGTTGCGTACCAGGCCTCGAAACCCCCATACTCAGGAGGTGTTAGGTTTGCATAAGCATGACTACAAATGTTATGCATCGTCTTATGTATGACTTGATGCATTATGTTAGCATGTATGTAATCTATTTCGTCATCATGATATTTCAACTGTTTTATGATCTTACCATGTTTTATAAATGCACGTATATGCCTCTTGTAAATAACATTCATTGAGTTGGTTGTAGCTCACACCTCACCATCTTCTTTTAGGATCTGATAGAAAAGGAAAAGAGAAGGCTTGACTGCGGAGCGTCCCTTGTTTTTGTTTCATGTAGGTGTTGTACATTTAGTTTTGTATTTTGATAATTATGTACATGATAACACCTAGTAATTGTATATTTAACAATTGGGATGTGTTGGGTTTTGTATCATTTTGAAGACTCTGGAATTTTATATTTTGTAATTTGGAGAAGTAATATTTTATTTCATTATGATCATGTTAGTTGGTTGTTAACGATGTACTTTTATTTCTTTTTGGGGATTCGTATATGTATTTTAGGCTGACGGGACGTCGGGTGTACCGACGGAGGGCATACTCGGAGGTTCCCGTGCCGGTCAAGACGTCACGTATAGTGGGTCGTGACACAGGTTCTCATTGTACGTCCCTTTCCACAGAAATATAATGAATAGCGAGCATTCCCTCCTGACTATTCTATGAATCATAAACCACATACGTCCCTAGGTGGTGATATGTATGATGTTAATGCATGAACTGGTCTGCTTAACTGGTTCGGTCTTTACTTAACATTTAGACTGACTTTGGCAACGTTGGTGATCCTTATCAGGGTCGGTATCAGGACGTGCAAGGTTAGGACATTCAGTATTACTTGTGTAATCTGATAACTTTCAATAAGACCAACCGGATCAGTCTCCAGTTGAAAGGTCAGACACGAAGTCTGCTTAAATACCAATCGCCTAGAGCAGCTCGTTGCCTCCCGTTCACTATTTAAAGTTACTGAGGACAAGACCGAGTCTGGTTGAGCCACATTGACCACAAATCCGGCATTACAACAGTGTAATACATGGACTCCAAATATACAGGTATAAACGTTATACAAAATAATTGTGTAAATGAATGATAGACATAATAATAAATGAATGTAAACTTTAATAAAAGTTATAAAACACGCAAACCTATGTTTCGTTCCCCACTTTCAGATAAGAACTTCTTCTTTCAGATCTGGCGCTTTCCTCCGGACAGAACTTCATCGTATCGCACCGAGAGTCTCAAACAGACAAGAACTCAGAATGAGTTAAAAGAGGAGGAAAAATCACAAGAGAAGGAGATTTGGTGTGAGAAAATGAGGAGGAGGGGGCTTCTTAATATAGAGGATTTGGCACCCGTACGTCCGGGCAGGTTCCCCGAACATTACATTTTTTTTTTTGTGAAATACAGGGCATTACAGTCTACCCCCCTTAAAGGGATATCTCCCGCGAAATCAATTTAAGTAGTTATAATGGTTATCTGCTTAAGATTCACTGCTGGCGTCATCTTTTGCTAGTTCAGGGCAGTTCTTGTATGGTCTCTGAATAGCACTGTGGCCAATGGAATCCTCAACATCATGAAACCATTGAGAGCAAATGGAATCCGATTCGTTCTCAGAAGATTCCAACCTTTCCTTAACAGATGGTGGTGGAGGGCGCTGGTTACATCGTATGAGGGGAGGTAGGTTGAGCGGTGGAATGCTTTTTCGTGTTGTTGCCCGAATCCGGCCGCCTGGCAATTTTGGTAGAAGGACCTGCCAAGATGAGGGCACGGGATTGTAACGAAAAAGCCATGCACGCTCTGGCGATAAGAGATCTGCATATATTATTTGTTATGAGATTCAAAGCTCACATCGAGAACACTGCAAATTCACGTCAGTACCTGATCCTAACGGTGATGTGACATGGAGTGTGGTGTCTGTAGGCTCAGGCTGCAGGCCTAAATGTCTTACCAATGCTGACGATGTAAAAGAATGCGTAGCACCTGAATCAAACAAATGAAAGGTACATTCGACTACATTGTTGTCTGGGAGGGGTTGTTGAGCGATGGCAAATGCTCTGCCCTGATTTTGTTGGTTCTGCCTCGGTTGGACATTAGCAACAGGTAGTGCTTGTTGTACTGGAACAACGGGGATAGGTTGCTACAGGTGCGGACATGCATATTTTACGTGGTCCTACTGGCCGCAGTTGTAACATGTCGGCCTGTACTGCTGATTGTTCTTCTAGCCATGCTGATTATGGTGTCGACCACCACCTCTACCATTGCCGTTTCTACGGCCACCCCTTCCATAACGACCTCAGTGGCCACGATTTCGGAAACCTTGATGGTTAGGGTTAGAAGGTTCAGCCGCTCGTGTTGTGGCCTCATTCTTCAAACAAGGGCTGGGAGGGCTGGGTTTTGATTATAGTAGGGCTTCTTCTTGTTGCCCTGTTGCGAGCCCTGTTGGGAAAACGTTGCAGGTCATTTTCCCTTCTTCATTATCTATTCTTGTATGATCTTCTCTTGTTCAAAGCTCATAGCCTTGTCGAGAACCTCCTTGTAATTCTTGAGATCCAAGATCGACAAGGCTTGTCGAATATCATGGCGAAGGCCATTATAAAATTTCTCAGTCTTATCTTGCTCCTTTGAGATGGTGGAGAGAGAGTAAACCGATATTTCTTTGAACTTGCCAGCATATTCCCTGACGATCATGCTGCCTTGGTATAACTTAGCGAATATAATGAATAACGAGCATTCGCTCCTAACCATTCTATGAATCGTAAACCACATACGTCCCTAGGTGGTGATATGTATGATGCCAATGCATGAAGTGGTATGCTTAACTGGTCCGGTCTTTACTTAACATTTAGACTGACTTTGGCTACGTCTGGTGATCCTTATCAGGGTCGGTATCACGACGTGCAAGGTTAGGACATTCAGTATTACATGTATAAGTTGATAGCTTTCAATAAGACCCACCAGATCAATCTCTAGTTGAGAGGTGAGACACGAGGTCTGCTGAAATACCAATCGCCTAGTGCAGCTCGCTGCCTACGGTTCACTATTTAAAGTTACTGAGGACAAGATCGAGTCTGGTTGAGCCACATTGAGCACAAATCCTGCATTACAACAGTGTAATACATGAACTCCAAATATACAGGTATAAACGTAACAACATGAACGTTATACGAAATAATGCTGTGTAAATGAATGGTAGATATAATAATAAATGAATGTAAACTTTAATAAAAGTTATAAAACAAGCAAACCTATGTTTCGTTCCCCACCTTCAGATAAGAACTTCTTCTTTCAGATCTGGCACTTTCCTCCGGACAGAACTTCGTCGTATCGCACCGAGAGTCTCGAACAGAGAGTCTCAAACAGACAAGAACTCAGAATGAGTGAAAAGAGGAGGAAAAATCACATGAAAAGGTGATTTGGTGTGAGAAAATTAGGAGGAGGGGGCTTCCTTATATAGAGGATTTGGCGCCAGAACGTTCGGATGGGTTTGATCTTAGGTGTGTAGGGTAACCTCTCGATCAATCTCAGCACTAAAATTGTCTAAATTGCAAGGTCTTCACAATCACTTGCATTTAGTATTTGATTTTGACAAAATGTTTTTCGAAAGGTTTTAATCAAAATTTCAATGAGTTTTTAATGATTTAAAAGTATTTAATCTTTACCAAAGTGTTTTTAGGCAATGAAATGGTTCTTCATTGTCAAAATATTAATTTTTCCAAAATCGGGCGATCCAACAATTTGCAAAACTTTTCCAGAAGGCAATAACGCACTATCAGTCTTGATAGCACGCTGATAGGGTTGAATAATCAAAAATCTATTTTTCTGAAAATTTGCCTACAGCGCACTATCCCTTTTGATAACTCGCTATAGAGCAGTTGCCGTGATCTTTCGATTCTTAGTAAAATGGGCAATAGCACGTTGTAGGCCTTGATAGCACGCTATCGAAAAGTCTGAAAAACTCAAGCTCTCGGGTTTGTGTATATCGACCCGCTATAGCCCGCTATTTATTAATAGAGGGCGTGATACACAACCTAATAGCACCCTATCCACGTCTGAGACGGAAATCTGACATTTATAAAGAGAAAATCGTGGGCACCTCCACTTGCTCAAGTTTTTTATTCCTTGCACAGTTTCGCTAGGTAATCGTAACTAAAATATTCTTCACTAAGACCTGGCTGATTCCCATTGTCTGGCACCACCAAAAAAACTTTGGATTAAACAATGTTTTGAATTCAAATCATTTCATACTCTCTTGCTCTTTAACCTTCAACTGCTAATTTAATAAAACACTCATTCTCTAATTTTCAAAGATACAACACACACGATTTTTGCAAGTTAGACTAAGCTTTAAAAAGAGTATTGTGAAATAAGAAAGTCGTGATGCTTGCATTGCCAATAAAAGCTTTGACCTGAATCAAAATTGCAAACTGTCTTGAAGATAACTTCATTTTTTAGCAAGTTCTTCATTTTATCCCTTTTGTGCTGAGACTTCCAGAGGCTATCCATTGTTTTAAACTGTAAGTATATGAAGTGTTCTCGGTAAGAGAACACATCACCTGTATTATTTCTCTGAGTGCTACAGCTAATCATCAAAAATACATCAAAGAATAGCTATCGAAGTCTACAAAGATCAAGCTCGAAGAACGAAGACGTATCTCAATGCTAATGCGTTAGTTTGATCTTAGGTGTATAGGGTAACCTCTCGATCAATCACAACACTAAAACTGTCTAAATTGCAAGGTCTTCAAAATCACTTAGATTTAGTGTTTGATTTTGGCAAAATGTTTTCCGAAAGGTTTTAATCAAAATTTCAATGAGTTTTGAATGATTTAAAAGTGTTTAATCTTTTCCAAAGTTTTTTGAGTCAATGGAATGGTTCTTCAGTGTCAAAATATTAATTTTTCCAAAATCGGGCGATCCAACAATTTGCCAAACTTTTCCAAAAGGCAATAGCACACTATCAGTCTTGATAGCACGCTGATAGGGTTGAATAATCAAAAATCTATTTTTCTGAAAATTGTCTATAGCGCGCTATCCCTTTTGATAACTCGCTATAGAGCTGTTGCGGTGATCCTTCAATTTTTAGAAAAATGGGCAATTGCGTGATTTAGTTTGTGATAGCACGCCATCGGAAAGCCTAAAAAACTTGAGCTCTCTGGTCTGTGTATATCGACCTGCTATAGCCCGCTATCTGTCAATTGAGGGCATAATACACAACCCAATAGCATGATATCCACGTCTGAGACAGAAATCTGACATTTCTATCGAGAAAAACGTGGGCACTTCCACTTGCTTGATTTTTCTATTCGTTGCACAGTATTGCCAGGTAATCGTAACTAAATATTCTTTGCTAACACTTGGATGATTCCCATTGTCTCACACCACCAAAAAAACTTTGGATTAAACAATGTTTTGAATTCAAATCATTTTCTACTCTCTTGCTATTTAACCTGCCACTGCTAATTTAATAAAACACTCATTCTCTGATTTTCAAAGATGCAACACACACGATTTTTACAAGGTAGACTGAGCTTTCCAAATAGTATTTCAAAAGAAGAAAGTCCTGGTTCTTGCATTGCCAATAAAAGCTTCGAACTGAATCAAAATTGCAAACTGTCTTAAAGATAACCTCATTGTTCAGCAAGTTCTTCATTTTATCCCATTTGTGCTGAGATTTCTAGAGGCTATCCATTGTTTTACACTGTAAGTACATGAAGTTTTCTAGGTAAGAGAACACATGAAACAAGAACACAACACCTGTATTGTTTCTCTGAGTGCTACAACTAATCATCAAAAACACATCAAACAATAGCTATTGAAGTCTAAAAAGATCAAACTCGAAGAACGAAGTCATATCTCAATGCTAATGTTTTAATTTGATCTTAGGTGTGTAGGGTAACCTCTCGATCAATCTCAGCACTAAAGCTGTCTAAATTGCAAAGTCTTCAAAATCACTTGGATTTAGTATTTGATTTTGACAAAATCTTTTCCGAAAGGTTTTAATCAAAATTTCAATGAGTTTTGAATGATTTAAAAGTGTTTAATCTTGACCAAAAAAAAAACTCAAGCTCTCAGGTTTGTGTATATCGACCTGCTTTAGCCCTCTATCTTTCCATAGAGGGCATAATACAGAACCCAATAGCACGCTATCCACGTTTGAGACAGAAATCTGACATTTCTAACTAGAAAAACGTGGGCACTTCCACTTGCTCGATTTTTCTATTCCTTGCACAGTTTTGCCCGGTAATCGTAAATGAAATATTCTTCACTAACACCTGGATGGTTCCCATTGTCTCGCACGACAAAAAAAACTTTAGATTAAACAATGTTTTGAATTCGAATAATTTCCTACTCTCTTGCTCTTTAACCGGCAACTGCTAATTTTATAAAACACTGATTCTCTGAATTTCAAAGAAACCGCACACACGACTTTTGCAAGTTAGACTGAACTTTCCAAAGAGTGTTTCAAGAGAAGAAAGTCGTGATTCTTGCAGTGCGCAAATAGGCTTCGAACTGAATCGAAACTGCAAATTGTCTTGAAGATAACCTCATTTTTCAGCATGTTCTTAATTTTATCCCTTTTGTGAATAGATTTCCAGAGGCTATCCATTGTCTTAAACTGTAAGTATATGAAGTGTTCTTGGTAAGTGAACACATCAAACAAGACCACATCACCTGTATTATTTCTCTGAGTGCTACAACTAATCATCAAGAACACATCAAACAGTAGCTATCGAAGAGTACAAAGATCAAGCTCGAAGAACAAAGACATATCCCATGTCAAATGCATGAGTTTGATCTTAGGTGTGTAGGGTAACCTGTCAATCAATCTCAGTACTAAAACTTTCAAAATTGCAAAGTCTTCAAAATCACTTCGATTTAGTATTTGATTTTGACAAAATGTTTTTCGAAAGGTTTTAATCATAATTTCAATGAGTTTTGAATGATTTAAAAGTGTTTAATCCATACCGAAGTGTTTTGAGTCAATGGAATGGTTCTTCAGTGTCAAAATATTAATTTTGAAATAGTGCGCTATCGGTGTTGATAGCACCCTGATCGGGTTGAATAATCAAAAATCTATTTTTCTGAAAATTGCCTACAGCGCGCTAACCCCTTTGATAACTCGTTATAGAGTTGTTGCCATGATCCTTCGATTTTTAGTAAAGTGGGCAATAACGTTCCCACGACCAAAAAAGCTTTTGATTAAACAATGTTTTGAATCCAATCATTTCGTACACTCTTGTTTTTTAACTACTAGTTTTATAAAACACACATTCTCTGATTTTCAAAGATACAACACACACGATTTTTGCAAGTTAGACTGAGCTTTCCAAAGAGTGTTTCCAGAGAAGAAAGTCGTGATTCTTGCGTTGCCCAAAAAAGCTTCGAACTGAATCAAAATTGCAAACTGTCTTGAATATAACGTCATTATCCAGCAAGCTCTTCATTTTACCCCTTTTGTGCTGAGATTTCCAGTGGCTATCCATTATTTTAAACTGTAAGTATATGAAGTGTTCTCGATAAGCGAACACATCAAACAAGAACACATCACCTGTATTGTTTCTCTGAGTGCTACGGCTAATCATCAAGAACACTTCCAACAATAGCTATTGATCAATCTCAGCACTAAAACTCTGAAAATTGCAAAGTCTTCAAAATCACTATGATATAATATTAATTATAACAACACGTTTTTTATAAGGTTTTAATCATAATTTCAATGAGTTTTGAATTATTTGAAAGTGTTTAGTCTTATATCAAAGTGTTTTGAGTCAATGGAATGGTTCTTGAATGTCAAACTTATTAATTTTTCAAAAATTAGGCTATCCAGCAATTTGCCAATATTTTCCCGAAGGCAATAGCGCAGTATCAATGTTGATAGCACACTGATAGGTTTCAATAATAAAAAATCAATTTTTTTAGAAAATTTTCTGTAGCGCGCTATCCCCTTTGATAACTCGCCACGGAGTTGCTGCCGTAATCTTTCGATTTTAAGTAAAATGCGCAATAGCGCTATAGGCCATAACAACACGCAATTGGAAAGTCTAAAAAACTCGAGCTTTCGGGTTTATGTATATCGACCTGGTATAGCCCGCTATTTATCAATCGAGGGCATTATACACAAAGCAATAGCACGCTATCCACGTCTGAGGCAAAAATCTGACATTTCTAACAAAAAAAACGTGGGCACTTCCACTTGCTCGATTTCTATATTCCTTGCACAATTTTCCCAGGTTATCATAACTGAAATATTCTCCACTAACAGCAGGATGATTGGCATCGTCTCGCACGACCAAAAAAGTTTTAGATTAAACAATGTTTTAAATTGAAATCATTTCGTACTCTCTTGTTCTTTAACTTGCAATTGCTAATATTATAAAACACTCATTCTCTGATTTTCAAAGATACAACACACGATTTTTGCAAGTTAGACTGAGATTTCCAAAGAGTGCTTCAAGAGAAGAAAGTCATGATTCTTGCATTGCCCAAACTGGCTTCGAACTGAATCAAAATTGCAAACTGTCTTGAAGATAACCTCGTTGTTCAGCAAGTTCTTCATTTTATCCCTTTTGTGCTGAGATTTTCAGAGGCTATCCATTATTTTAAACTGTAAGTATGTGAAGTGTTCTCGGTAATAAAACACGTCAAACAAGAACATATCACCTATATTGTTTCTCTGAGTGCTAGAGCAAATCATCAAGAACACATCAAACAATAGCTATTGATCAATTTCAGCACTAGAACTCTGAAAATTGCAAAGTCTTCAAAATCACTTCGATATAGTATTTGATTTTAAGAAAATGTTTTTCGAAAGGTTTCAATCATAATTTCAATGAGTTTTGAATTATTTAAAAGTGTTTAATCTTATATCTAAGTGTTTTGAGTCAATGGAATGGTTCTTGAATGTCAAAATTATTAATTTTTCAAAAATTAGGCTATCCAGCAATTTGCCAAAATATTTTCGAAGGCTATTCGCACTAGCAGTGTTGATAGCACGTCGATAGGGTTCAATAAGAAAAAAACTTTTTTTGGAAAATTTTCTGTAGCGCGTTATATAGAAAATTTGGTGTGAGAAATGAGGAGGGGGAGGGGTTGTTTATATAGAAAATTTGGCGTCTGAACGTTCGAGCGGGTTACCTGAGCACACTTTTTTTTTGTGCAAACTTAGGGTATTACACTCTACCCCCCTTAAAAGGATTTCGCCCTCGAAATCAGTCCAAGTAGTCATGATAGTTATCTGCGTGAGATTCACTGTCGTCGTCATCATTTTCTAGTTCAGTGTAATGCCTATATGGTATTGTGGCCTGTGGAATCCTCAACATCATGAAACCATGGAGAGCAAATGGAGTCGGATTCTTCCTTAGAAGATTCCTACATTTGCTTAACATATGGTGGTGTAGGGTGTTGGTTGCATCGTTTAAGGGGAGGTAGGTTGAGCGGTGGAATGCTTTTTCTTGTTGTTGCCCGAATCCGGCCGCCTGGCAATTTTGGTAGAAGGTCCTGTCAAGATGAGGGCACGGGATTGTTTTGGGCAAAATTGTTACAAAAAATTCATGCGCGCTCTCGCGATAAGGATCGCTGCCTGTGTGGTGATGGAGTTGGTGATGCAAAGTAGTTGTGACTAGACTCAGATCCTTGAGGAGTCGCCGCAGGTCGCCAAGGAGGCCATTACGTGTGTGCATCACTATATCTATCGATATTATTGTCAGACATCTGCATAGTTAATCAAGTGAAACGATGTATTAAGATATTCGTAAACAAGGTTCCATCATTTTATTGATAAGTGAAATAATACAATGTATCACATCATCAGTTGTTAGTAGAAAACAATTTAGGGTATTTCTGTTTAATTGTTGCTTCTAGTTCCCATGTTGCTTCCTCTACTCCGTGGTGATCCCATAGCACCTTCACAAGTGGTATGCTACGCCGCCTTAGTTCTTGAGTTTTTCTATCCAAAATCTGTATCGCTCTCTCCTGATACTTATTTCCTTCGTCAACCCGAACCTCGACTAAAGGGATGATATGCGAAGGATCAGGGCGATACTTTCGAAGCATGGATACATGAAAAACGTCATGAACCTTAAACATGGACAATGGAAGGGACAGACGATAAGCAAGTTTGCCAATATGTTCAATGATCTGAAATGGACCGATATACCGTGGGGAGAGCTTTCCTTTGATCCCAAAGCATTTGACACCTCTTGTAGGCTGAACTTTTAGAAAAACCAAATCCCCTTTATCAAATTCTAGAGGCTGCCTCCGCTTGTCAGCATAGCTCTTCTGTCGACTTTGTGCAACACGAAGTCGCACCTTTACTAGTTGGATCTTCTCAAAAGTCTCTTGAACTAGTTCAGGGCCCAACTGCGGTCCATCTGCCATATCTAACCAGCATACCAGAGACCTGCAAGGGCGACCATAGAGAGCCTCATACGGTGTCATGCCGATACTAGTTTGGTAGTTGTTGTTGTATGCAAACTTAGCTAAATGTAAGTACTTTTCCCATCCGTCATTAAAGTCCAAAATGCAACACTGTAACATGTCTTCCAAGATTTGGATAAGACGCTCTGACTGCCCATCAGTCTGAGGGTGAAAGGTTGTGCTCATGGTGATCCTAGAGCCCATTCTACTCTGGAAGATTTGCCAAAACTTTAATGTGAATCGAGGGTCTCGATCAGATATGATTGTGAGTGGTATGCCATGGAGGCGTACGATTTCTCTTTCATATAGTTCGGCAAGTTTGGCGGGGTTATCCGTGAACTTTATTGGCAAAAAGTGTGCATACTTTGTAAGTCTGTCAATGATAACCCATATGGCATCTTGCCCTTTATTATTTCGAGGCAAGGCCGTAACAAAATCCATTGCGATGTTCTCCCACTTCCATTCTCCAATAGGTAACGGCTGGAGAAGTCCAGAGGGAAGTCTTCGTTCTGCCTTAACTTGTTGGCAAACGAGACATCGAGGAACGAAGTGTGCAATCGCCTTCTTCATTCCAGAAAACTAGAATTGTCGCTTGACATCCTTGTACATCTTGTCACCCCCAGGATGCATAACGAACCTCGAACAGTGCATCTCAGTAAGCACTTCTTTTCGAACCTCAGGATCGTTCGGTAGACAGAGACAATTTTTATAAAAAATGGCCCCGTCTTCAGAGACCGACCAGTGAGGAAGGTCTTGTCCGCTGAGTAGAAGTTCGCGTTTCTCCATTAACATAGGGTCGTTGGCTTGAGCTGCTGAAATCTTTCGAACCAACTCAGAGTATGCTGATAGTTGAGAAAGTCGTGATTTTGCGCCCTCCTCGATCAGTTGTAGGTTAAAATTCTCCATCTCTGCAGCCAACTATCCCATTTCAAAGTTAAGAGTGCAAGCAACATAAGATTTTCTACTCAGGGCATCAGCCACAACATTGGCCCTACCGGGATGGTACTAGAGTTGAAAGTGATAATCTTTCAAGAATTCTAACCATCGTCTTTGGCGGAGGTTTAGGTCTCTCTGGGTGTAGATGTACTTAAGACTCTTGTGATCCGAGAAGACATCAAACCGTTCACCGTATAGGTAATGACGCCATAGCTTCAGTGCAAATACGACAGTTGTAAGTTCCAAGTCATGTGTTGGGTAATTACCGTCATGAATAGTCAGTTGCCTCGAGGCATATGCGACAACTTGACCTTCTTGCATTAGTACGACACCTAAGCCTTGGAGAGAGGCGTCGGTGTATAGTGAAAATCCAAGTGCATTTCTTGGAGTGATGAGTACTGGTGCCGTTGTGAGGCGCTTCTTCAATTCCTGAAATCATGTTTCACAAGCGGGATTCCAGATGAATAGCACGTCTTTCCGAGTGAGCTTTGTCATAGGTTCAGCAATCTTTGAGAATTCCTTGATGAAGCGTCTGTAATAGCCAGCCAAACCAAGAAAACTCCTAATCTGAGTAACAGTAGTAGGCTGCTTCCAGTTTAAAACTGTTTCAACCTTAGAAGGATCCACCTCAATGCCATTGCCTGAAACCACATGGCCTAGGAATTGAACTCGCTTCGCCCAAAATTCGCACTTACTTAACTTTGCATATAATTGGTGGCTTCTCAAGGTCTGGAGGACTATCCTCAGATATATCTTATGGTATTCTTCGGTTGAGGAATATATCAAGATATCGTCAACAAAAACTACCACGAATCGGTCTAAGTATAACCTGAAGATGTGGTTCATCAAATCCATGAATGCAACAGGTGCATTTGTTAGACCGAACGACATGACCAAGAACTAGTAGTGCCCGTACCGAGTTCTAAATGTCGTCTTTGTAATGTCCGACTCTCGGATTCAGAGTTGATGATAACCGGATCGTAGATCAATCTTAGAGAAGTATTTGGCATCTCTAAGTTACTCGAACAAGTCATCGATCCTAGGCAACGGGTATCTGTTCTTAATGGTGACGTTATTCAGCTTGCGATAGTCGATGCAAAGTCGTAAAGAACCATCCTTTTTGCGAACAAACAGAACTGGAGCGCCCCAGGGTGATGAACTTTTTCTGATGAAGCCATTACTCTCTAATTCCTTCAGTTGTTTGTCTAATTCGACCAGCTCGACATTTTACATTTTGTATGGTGGAATTGAGATAGGCCCTGTCCCAGGTATGAGATTGATTTCAAAATCGAATTCCCTAACCGGAGGTAGACCAGGAAGGTCATTTAGAAAAACTGTTGGGAATTCAGATATTACTGGGACACTGTGTACTTCAAGAGGGTACAATGCTGGTGATTCATTTTCATCACCAAGGGATAGAGCTCGAAGTTGTGCCTTGAGAAGTGCAACAGTCGAGTTATGTATCCATTTCGTCATTCCCTGAATCTTGACAAACTCCCCCGTGGGCAAGGTTAACTGGACTTGCTCCTTCATGCAATCGATCTTTGCATTCAGTGGTGCGAGCCAGTCCATGCCGAGGATGATGTCGAAGTCTTCAATGTCCATCACAAAAAGATCTGCAAATATAATCTGTTCTGACATTCGAAGCTCACATCGAGAACACTGCAATTTCATGTCAGTACTTGATCCTAAGGGTGATGTGACCTGGAGTGTGATTTCGGTGGGTTCAGGATGCAACCCTAAATGTCTTACCAATGCAGACGATATAAAAGAATGCGTAGCACCTGAATCGAACAAGACATGCACCATTGTATTGAACAAGGAAAATGTACTTTCGACTACATTGTTGTCTGGGAGAGGTTGTTGAGTGATAGCAAATGCTCTGCCCTGGTTCCGTTGCCCCTGGTTCTACCTAGGTTGGGCATTAGTAGCAGGTGGTGCTTGTTGGACTGGAACAGCAGGAACAGGTTGCTGAAGGTGCGGACAAGAATTTCTTACATGGCCCTGCTGGCCGCAGTTGGAACACGTCAGCCTCTGCTGCTGATGGTTCTGTTGGCCATGCTGATTGTGGTGCTGACCACCACCTCTGCTATTGCCATTTTGACGGCCACCCCTACCATTACGGCCTCCACGGCGATGGTTGCGAAAACCCTGATGGCCAGGGTTAGCTGGTTCAATCGCATGTGTCGTGGCCTCATTCTTCTTAACAGGGGCTGGGAGGGATGGGTTTTGATTATAATAGGGCTTCTTCTTGTTGGCCTGTTGCGAGCCATGTTGGAAAAATGTTGCAGGCCGATTTTCCCTATTCAGTCTCTGCTCCTGCACAATCTTCTCCTGCTCAAAGCTCAAAGCTCATAGCCTTGTCAACGACCTCCCTGTAAAAACGTGGGCACTTCCACTTGTCCGATTTTTCTATTCTTTGAATAGTTTTGCCAGGTTATCGTAACTGAAATATTCTCCACTAACAGTTGGATGATTCCCATTGTCTCGCATAACAAAAAAAGCTTTAGATTAAACAATGTTTTGAATTCCAATCATTTCGTACACTCTTGTTCTTTAACCTGCAACTGCTAATTTTATGAAACACTCATTCTCTTATTTTTAAAGATACAACACACACGATTTTTGCAAGTTAGACTGAGCTCTCCAAAGAGTGCTTCTAGAGAAGAAAGTCGTGATTCTTGCATTCCCCAAAAAAGCTTCGAACTGAATAAAAATTGCAAACTGTCTTGAAGATAACCTCATTGTCCAGCAAGTTCTTCATTTTATCCCTTTTGTGCTGAGATTTCCAGTGGCTATCCATTGTTTTAAACTGTAAGTATATGAAGTGTTCTCGGTAAGAGAACACATCAAACAAGAACACATGACCTGCATTGTTTCTCTGAGTGCTACAGCTAATCATCAAGAACACATTAAACAATAGCTATCGGTCAATCTCAGTACTAAAACTCTAAAAATTGCAAAGTCTTCAAAATCACTTCGATATAATATTTGATTTTAACAAAACGTTTTCCGAAATGTTTTAATCATATATTCAAGGAGTTTTGAATTATATCAAAGTGTTTAATCTTATATCAAAGTGTTTTGAGTCAATGGAAAGGTTCTTGAATGTGAAACTTCTTAATTTTTTAAAAATTAGGCTATCCAGCAATTTGCCAAAATTTTCCCGAAGGCAATAGCGCACTGTCAATATTGATAGAACGCTAATAGGGTTCAATAATAAAAAATAAATTTTTTTTTGAAAATTTTCTATAGCGCGCTATCCCCTTTGATAACTCGCCATAGAGCTGTCGCCGTAATCTTTCGATTTTAAGTAAAATGCGAAATAGCGCGCTATAGGCCTTGATAGCAGGCTATTGGAAAGTTTGAAAAACTCGAGCGTTCGGGTTTGTGTATATCGACCTGGTATAGCCCGCTATCTATCAATAAAGGGCATTATACACAATGCAATAGCACGCTATCGACGTTTGAGGCAGAAATCTAACATTTCTAACGAAAAAAATGTGGGCACTTCCACTTGCTCGATTTCTATATTCCTTGCACAATTTAGTCAAGTTATCATAACTGAAATATTTTCCACTAACAGCTGGATGATTCGCATCGTCTCGCACGACCAAAAAAACTTTAGATTAAACAATGTTTTGAATTCAAATCATTTTGTACTCTCTTGTTCTTTAACCTGCAATTGCTAATATTATAAAACACTCATTCTCTGATTTTCAAAGATACAACACACACGATTTTTGCAAGTTAGACTGAGATTTCCATAGAGTGCTTCAAGAGAAGAAAGTCATGATTCTTACATTACCCAAACTGGCTTCGAACTGAATGAAAATTGGAAACTGTCTTGAGGATAACCTCATTGTTCAACAAGTTCTTCATTTTATCCCTTTTGTGCTGAGATTTTCAGAGGCTATCCATTGTTTTAAACTATAAGTATATGAAGTGTTCTCGGTAAGAGAATACATCAAACAAGAACAGATCACCTATATTGTTTCTCTGAGTGCTAGAGCAAATCATCAAGAACACATCAAACAATAGCTATCTATCAATCTCAGCACTAAAACTCTGAAAATTGCAAAGTCTTCAAAATCACTTCGATATAGTATTTGATTTTAACAAAACGTTTTTCTAAAGGTTTTAATCATAATTTCAATGAGTTTTGAATTATTTAAAAGTGTTTAATCTGATATCAAAGTGTTTTGAGTCAATGGAATGGTTCTTGAATGTCAAAATTATTAATTTTTTAAGAATTAGGCTATCCAGCAATTTGCCAAAATATTTTCGAAGGCAATAGCGCACTATCAGTGTTGATAGCACGCTGATAGGGTTCAATAATAAAGCGTTATAGGCCTTGATGGCATGCTATCGGAAAGTTTGAAAAAATTGAGCTTTCGGGTTTGTGTATATCGACCTGCTATAGCCGCTATCTGTCAATAGAGGGCATGATACGCAACCGCCTAGCACGTTATCTACGTCTGAGACAGAAATCTGACATTTCTAATGAGAAAAACGTGGGCACTTCTACTTGCTCGATTTTTCTATTCTTTGCGTAGTTTTGCCAGGTTATCGTAACTGAAATATTCTCCACTAACAGCTGGATGATTCTCATTGTCTCGCACGACCAAAAAAGCTTTAGATTAAACAATGTTTTGAATTCCAATCATTTCGTACACTCTTGCTCTAATATTATGAAATACTCATTCTCTTATTTTCAAAGATACAACACACACGATTTTTGCAAGTTAGATTGAGATTTCCAAAGAGTGTTTCTAGAGAAGAAAGTCGTGATTCTTGCATTGCCCAAAAAAGCTTCGATTTGAATCAAAATTGCAAACTGTCTTGGAGATAACCTCATTGTCCAACAAGTTCTTCATTTTATCCCTTTTGTGCTGAGATTTCCAGTGGCTATCCATTGTTTAAAACTGTAAGTATTTGAAGTGTTCTCGGTATGAGAACACATCACCTGTATTGTTTCTCAGAGTGCTACAGCTAATCATCAAGAACACATTAAACAATAGCTATCGATCAATCTCAGCACTAAAACTCTGAAAATTGCAAGGTCTTCAAAACCACTTCGATATAATATTTGATTTTAACAAAACGTTTTCCGAAAGGTTCTAATTATATAATCAATGTGTTTTGAATTATTTAAAAGTGTTTAATCTTATATGAAAGTGTTTTGAGTCAATGGAATGGTTCTTGTATGTCAAACTTATTAATTTTTCAAAAATTGGACTATCCAGCAATTTGCCAAAATTTTTCCGAAGGCAATAGCGTAGTATCAGTGTTGATAGCACGCTGATAGGGTTCAATAATAAAAAATTTATTTTTTTGGAAAATTGTTTGCAGCGCGCTATCCATTTTGATAACTCGCTATAGAGCTGTTGCCGTAATCTTTCAATTTTTAGTAAGATGTGCAATAGCGAGCTATAGGCCTTGATAGCACACTTTTGGAAAGTCTGAAAAACTCGAGCTTTTGGGTTTGTGTATATCGACCTGCTATAGCCTGGTAGCTATCAATAGAGGGCATTATACACAACGCAATAGCACGCTATCCACGTCTGAGGCAGAAATCTGACATTTCTAACGAAAAATACGTTGGCACTTCCGCTTGCTCGATTTTTATATTCCTTGCACAATTTTGCCAGGTTATCGGAACTGAAATATTCTCCACTAACAGCTAGATGATCCGCATTATCTTGCACGACCAAGAAAACTTTAGATTAAACAATGTTTTGAATTCAAATCATTTCGTACTCTCTTGTGCTTTAATTTGCAATTGCTAATTTTACAAAACACTCATTCTCTGATTTTCAAAGATTTCCAAAGAGTGCTTCAAGAGAAGAAAGTCGTGATTCTTGCATTGCCCAAACAGGCTTCGAACTGAATCAAAATTGCAAACTGTCTTGGAGATAAGCTCGTTGTTCAGCAAGTTCTTCATTTGATCCCTTTTGTGCTGAGATTTCCAGAGGCTATCCATTATTTTAAACTATAAGTATATGAAGTGTTCTTGGTAAGAGAACACATCAAACAAGAACACATCACCTATAATGTCACACCTTGGGTTGCACAGCGTGCCCCCTACCCAGAGTGCGGGCGCACCCCCTCGGGGCCTCCCTAGGAATCGAACTCGAGACCTCCCATAAGGAGTCTGATTTCGCATTCCTAGTAGCCACTGAACCATCGGCTCAGTGGTTACTAGGAATGCGGAATCAGACTCCTTAAGGGAGGTCTCGAGTTCGATTCCTAGGGAGGCCCTGCGTTATTCATCAGTGAATAGTGGGGACAAATGATCCCGTGTACAAGAGACATCCTTGTGTGGTAGTGGCTGTACCGAGATGGGACAATATTATGGATCCATAATGGCTGGCGTTCGCTCGAGTAGCCACTGAGCCTGGCTCAGTGACTACTCAGATTGCGAAATCTAACTCCTTAAGGGAGGTTACGAGTTCGAATCTAGGGGAGGCCCTATACTATTCATGAGTGAATAGTGTCAGACAAATGATCCCGTGTTCAAGAGACGTCCTTGTGTGGCGGTGGCTGTACCGGGATGGGACAATATTATGGATCTATTATGGCTGGCGTTCGTCCCAAGGGGGTGCGCCCACACCTGGGTAGGGGGCAGGCTGTGCAACCCAGCGTGTGACATATAATACCCTAGGATTTCACCAAAAAAAAAATGTATCGTTAGGGCAGACTGCCCGGACGTCAGGGCACATGCCCGAACGCTCAGGCACCAAATCTTCTATATAAAGAGCACTTTCGACTCATTCTGAGTTTTTAGTCTTTTGAGACTCTCTTTCGACACTCTCTGTGCGGCGCAAAGCGGTTCTGTCCCGAGGAAGGCGCCAGATCTGAAAGAAGTTCTTATCAGAAGGTGGGGAACGAAACATAGGTTTGCGTGTCTTATAACTTTTATTAAAGTTTACATTCATTTATTATTATGTCTACCATTCATTTACACAACATTATTTCGTATAACGTTCTTACTGTCATACTTATGCCTGTATATTTGTAGTTCATGTATTATACTGTTTTAATGCTGGATTTGTGGTCAATTTGGCTCAACCAGACTCGATCTTGCCCTCAGTAACTTTAAATAGTGAATGGGAGGCAGCAAGCTGCTCTAAGCGATTGGTATTTAAGCAGACCTCGTGTCTCACCTCTCAACTAGAGATTGATCTGGTTGGTCTTATTGAAAGCTATCAACTTATACAAGTAATACTGAATGTCCAAACCTTGCACGTCGTGATACTGACCCTGATAAGGATCACCAGATGTTGCCAAAGTTGGTCTAAATGTTAAGTAAAAACCAGACCAGTTCATGCATTGGCATCATTCATATCACCACCTAGGGATGTATGTGGTTTATGATTTAGAGAATAGTTAGAAGCGATGCTCACTATTCATCATATTTATCTGGAGAGGGACGTACAATGAGAACCTGGCTACGGCTAGGGAGGGACATCTGTACGTGAATCCAGAGCGACGTTCCTGAGGAGGGACGTACAATGAGAACATGACTATTCTTGGGGAAGGACATCTGTACATGAACTCAGGCGATGTACAGTCATTAAACCATTACGAGACGGTGTCATGCATACATACATATTGATTGATTTTGATGCTCTCATGTGTGTTTAAGATATTTGATTATGAAGTATGTTTTATTAATTGTTATACTCACGAACTATTTTACCCACTGAGCGCGTTATGATTACTCCATTATTATCCAATTTTTCACAGGAAATTAGGGTGGACTGGGTGCAGGCTTATGGGGCCCACATTTTGTACCCTTTGTATTATTCATTAGGGGTGTTAGGGAAAATGTTCCCTTAACTATTTCAAGTACAAATTATATTCTGAAATTAATGAAATCAGACTTGTACTGTATTGTCTTTTCCGCTTCATACTCTGATGTTACCATTGTGATAATTTCAAATGCGCCCCCCGTCCGTGAGTGTACCGCCGGTTTAGGCGTGTCTGGGCGGGGTATGAGATATTAATGGTATCAGAGCGTACGGTCCATGGCCCGCCCAAGTCCACCAAAATAGGGGAAGAAAAATCTTATTCGATATATATATATATATCTCTAGAACTATATATATATGAATTGTATATAGTTGAGAATCTTATTGAATATATATCTAGAAAACTATATAGTTTTATATAGTTTAGGTTTAAATATATATGGTTATGATTTATGAAAAACTATATATATAATTAGGATTAAATATATATATCTATATATCTAAGTTTATATGAGATATATATATACCATATTACTAATGAAAAAATTTGGATAAAAAAATAGTTTTACTAGATATATATATATCTTTAGAACTATATATATATGAATTATATATAGTTGAGATTTATATTAAATATATATCTAGAAAACTATATACTTTTTATATAGTTTAGTTTCAAATATATATATAGTTGATTTATGAAAACTATATATATAGTTATGGTTAAATATATATATCTATATATCTATGTATATATGAGATATATATATACCATATTACTAATGAAAAATTTTAGATGAAAATTTTTTACTAGATATATATATCTTCAGAACTATATATGTATTAATTATATATAGTTGAGATTTATATTAAATACATATCTAGAAAACTATATACTTTTTATATAGTTTAGTTTCAAATATATATATATAGTTGATTTATGAAAATATATATATAGTTATGGTTAAATATATATATCTATACATTCATGTATATATGTATATGAGATGTATATATATCATATTACTAATGAAGAATTTTGATGATGGCATAAACATCAAGAGAAAAATAGAAAATATTGTCCAACAGACAAAGCATAAATTTTAAAAAAAAATGTTAGGAATATATTTTGTCTTTCACAAATTTATTTTCCTTTCAGCAAAAGAATGGCCTCAAGTGGAGGAACGACTTCCAATAGTCGGGAACCAATTCCCACAAGACTCAAGGAGTTGTCCACAAGGTAGGTTATGACAATGAGGAGCATCGACAATAGAGATGTTCGCACGAACCCCAAACAGTTGTAGAGATCGCAGAGTCCAACGAATAGTTGTTCAATTCCCTCACCAAAGAGCCGTACACACAATCAACGTACACCAACCTCCTCAAACCATCTCTTGCCGAACTTGGAAAAATTGTATTCGGCAACATCTTGCCAGAAAGGGGGACTAGAGGCACTATGTCAAAGGCTCAACTTCTTGTGTTATATTACATAGAGAAGAAAATTAAGTTCTCCCTACCTCACATCATCATCCAACCAATGTTGAGAGTGATTCAAAACTCTTTGAGAAAGGATCTCCTCGGCTACGGAGTCTTGATCATGAGAATGCTACATGAGGCAAACATCAACACTTTTGATAAGTCTTTGAAGCAGATCACTGAGGCTGTTACATCATCCTCTATCTTCAAGACATATGTCAAAGGTGGAGGGGTAACTGACGAGGAAGTATTCGGCGCGACTTTAAATGGCGAAAGAATGAGATATGAATATGGACGTTGTTACCGAAAGAGTCGACGCAAGATTCCTGTTAGGGAAGTTCCAAATAATTAGCCAAACTAGAACCATACGTCAAACTCAGCCTCGAATGATGATCCAATTGAGCAACTGTTCACTGAGGAAGATTTATTTGCCAACCTGAATCAACCTCAAACAAATCAAGATAGACAAAGTGCTGAAGCAAATCCACCAACCAGGAACGTGCCAACTCAAGGCAACACTTCGTACCAAAGGTTTCCAACTCCTGAGGTACCGTATCGGCCAGTTCCACAAGTTCTTGTGAACCAACAACAACAGAATTGGGCGGCACCAAGTTATGGAAGACAGGACATCCCAATGAGCCCATTATTTCAAGACTTTTTAACCCAAGCATATCAAAATCTCCAAGGGGTTCCAGTTAGGGGATCTCCGTACAATAAAAATAACTACCCCTCACCTATGAGTCACCCGTACAACCAATACTTTCCACCAATGCCTACGGCCTACCCTCCACCTGTGGGACAATCGACTAACCCATTTGAATAGTTAAATGTGATCGTATCCAGTATTGCTGAGATAAAATGTCACACCCTGGGTTGCACAGCGTGCCCCCTAC
>JAYMFD010000886.1:0-29291 GCA_035771175.1 Paratinospora sagittata
TCTCGATACTGTTTTTGTTCCTCACTCTTATGCTCAGGCAGCTTCCCAAGCATGTTGGCAGCAGGCCATGCAAGAAGAGATCCAGGCTCTTCAAGAGAATCACACTTGGGATATTGTGACTTGTCCTTCTAGTGCCAAACCGATTGGCTGTAAATGGGTGTATTCAGTTAAGTTTCGATCTGATGGCTCACTCGACAGATATAAGGCCCGTCTTGTGGCTCTTGGGAATTGTCAAGAGTATGGCATTGATTATGATGAAACATTTGCCCTCGTTGCCAAGATGACTACCGTTCGGACTATTTTAGCACTTGCTGCTTCACAGGGGTGGTCTCTCAGGCAGATGGATGTGATGAAGAATGCTTTTCTACATGGAGACCTAAAGGAAGAAATCTATATGTCTCCACCTCCCGGCATGTTTACTACACCTTTCTCAGAGGTTTGTCGGCTACGCCGGTCCTTGTACGGCCTGAAACAGGCTCCGCGCGCATGGTTTGATAAATTACGCTCTACTTTGCTTGCCTTTCAGTTTGCTCAGAGTAATTTGAGTCCTCTCTTTTTCTTCGTAAGATTTTTGCAGGAATTGTGTTGCTTATGGTATATGTCGATGACATTGTGATTACTGGCTCTGATACTGAATTACTTCAGCAGTTGCAACAGCATCTCAAGACCTCTTTTCATATGAAAGATCTTGGTCCTTTGCAGTACTTTCTTGGTCTTGAGGTCCAGATTACTCCGTCTGGTACATTGTTACATCAGCACAAATACACACAAGAAGTGATTTCCTTGGCTGGTCTCCAATCGGGTAACTCTATTCTTACCCCCTTGGAGGTTAATCTCAAGCTTTATCGTGAGGAAGGCGAGCTTCTTTCAGATCCATCCTTGTATCGACAGCTCGTTGGGAGTTTGAATTATTTGACGATTACTCGCCCTGACATTTCTTTTGCTGTGCAGCAGGTCAGTCAATTTATGCTGGCCCCTCGACATCTTCATCTAGCTGCTGTCCGTCGTATTATTCGATATCTGAAGGGCACCTCTTCACGTGGGTTGTTCTTTCCTAAGGATTCTTCCTTACAGTTGGTGGGAATAGTGATGCTGATTGGGCTGGATGTGCAGATACTCGTCGTTCTGTTACTGGATGGTGCATGTTCTTAGGCAATGCACTCATTTCTTGGAAGAGTAAGAAGCAAGACAGAGTTTCCAAGTCCTCCACTGAGTCTGAGTATCGTGCTATGTCTTCCGCTTGCTCTGAGATCACATGGCTTCGTGGGTTATTAGGAGAACTTGGCTTTCCTCAGCTTTATTCCACTCCTCTTCATGCTGATAATACAAGTGCTATTCAAATCGCTGCTAATCCAGTTTTCCATGAGCGTACAAAACATATCGAAGTCGATTGCCATTCCATACGAGAAGCCTTTGACAAACATGTGATTACTCTTCCTCACATTTCTACCGAACATCAGACTACAGACATCTTCACTAAAGCTCTTTCTCGGCATCGACATCAGTTCTTGATTGACAAATTGATGCTTTTTGATCTACCAGCATCAGTTTGAGGGGGGATGTTACGGAGATAATTTAGGATAAGAGAATATTTGATTTGCAATATTTTAGGGATGTTTTCTGTTATAGCAAGATTGTAAATAGTAGATAATTAAGTTGTAAATAGGGATGATACTTATCTTGTTCGCCGGCAAATATGACAACTTTGATGTACATTCTCTTCTATATAATGAAAGGAAACCCTAAGGAAAGGGCATTCAAACCAATTTGACAACCTTAACATGATTTCAATTCTGAAATCATTAAGTAAACTACAATTACTTGTCCTGGTTGATTCAATCCAGAAACACACCAGCATTACAACACAGTAATGTTGGTTCTAACTGAGTAGAACACTTTACAATTAAGCTCAGTACATAGCATTACAAAGATGTTTAAATTTGAAATACGTAATGCTAAGATGAAATACACTTACAGTCCTTTACTTTTTAATGTTCGGTATTGCTCAAGTGTAGTTTCGAAAAGCATGAATGATGTGATATGAAAATCAGTGCTTCTTCGAAAATAATATGATACCAATAAATATTGACGTAGAAAATGAAGGACTAGTGTAATCAAAGACACAGACAATTTTCAAAATAGATATAAAATATAAGCATGAAAACTTATGGTTCACTATTCAGTAGTTGACTAAACTACTGATGTAGTTCAATACAGTATTTAAGATATGAAATCTAGTACAACTGTATATCTCATGAACTACTTCTCAAATTCTTTCTTCAGCAAGATTGATATCATGTATAGATCAATGCTGAGAATTTGAGTAGATACCAGATCAAATAGATTTTCAAAGATGAAATATAATTGGAGCTCAATATGAAAATCTTTTGAATACATAAAGGTATCAGTGAAAAATACTTTGAAAGTTTAGATATTTGAAAAACATTTTGACACAGACTAACTTTCAAAAAGTGTTGGCACAATAAAAATTATTGGTAAGTTGTTTGATCCTAAGTGCTGGTATTTATATACTTAGTAGGACATAGCCGTTAGACATTTGAAGTTCAAATAATATGAACGTTTACACACAATGGCTAGAATGTTATATGAAAATGACAACTGCAATTTTCACTAACATCTTGGTTCTTTTCAGATTAGATGAAAAAGAAAAGTTTTAGAAAAACTTAATTCATGTATCAAAGAAGGTCTTTGATAAATCTGAAAAGGACTTTCTGCAAAGATTTGTTCTGAAAAAGTAGACTTATATAATGTACTTATTAGAACAGTGACAGTTGTTGAATTAGTGTCCTGATTCCACAATCAGTGTCCTGACGCATAATATCAACTTTGTTGTTTTGTTCCTTGAGAGCGCTCATTACGTATAAGCGTCCTGTTGAACAATGAAGTGAGGGTGCTACTGAAACGTGAGCGTCCTGACTTTCTTTGACACTTAAACAACTTAACCCTGAGGGCGCTAATGCACAGTTAGCGTCCTGCTATGTTTTAAACAATTAAGTGCATGAGGACGCTACTTTCCGAGTAAGTGTCCTACCAATTAAAACATAAAACACAATACGAGGGCATTGCAACATTGTAAGCGTCCTACCACATATTTAAAAACATTTGAACAATAATACAGAGTGCGGTGAAGGACAATCAACGTCCTGAAAGTTATTAAGTTGATTCCCAAGCATCCTGATAGATTGTTCAACTTATAACTTTCAACGTTCTCAAAGATAAATTCTTTGAAGAACTTTAGAAATCGTTCAATAAGCTGATACTGAATCAAAGTCCTGACAACTTCAGAGGTTGACTAAAGGAGGCAGCTACTTACAAGTAAGCGTCCTATCAGTTCAATTCAACCTTGAATGTTATCAACGTCCTAATGAATCACCAACGTTCTGACTTAACAAGTTCAGGAGAGCTGCTAACTCATTAGCGTCCTAAAAGACTCTTGAAAAACAACTTTAACTCGCGATTAAAAATACGATAAAAGCGAATAAAAACTCGATAAATTTCAAATTAAATATGGAGAATTAAATCATTTGATATCCCGTAAAACGTATGATCAAAACATGCAAGTATGCAAGTGGTTTGTGCATGGTTTTGGAAAACGTTTGAGCAATGTCGATTAGAGAAAGATATACCTTAAATATTGTGTATTTTTCATTTTCTCATAATCTTTAAATCCAACTCTTTATTATGAGATCTTCAATGTGGTCTTCATGCTTGAGTTGAATATCTTGAACGTTGATCGAAAGATGTAGACTTGAAGTTTGATCGAATCGTTCGAGTGGTGTGATTTTGAAATCATGATATGATCGTTGAGGTTTTTTTGATTGAAACGATCTTTGAATGTCTGATATGACTTTTGAGTTCCTTGATCGAATCGTTCGTTGGCTTTTTGCTTTTCCTAAGGTGCTGGAATGAAATCTTGATAAACGCTCGTTAGCACCGAAAGAGATTTCGTTTGTGATCATCAAAATATACTTCATTATAGTATATTTAGGACGCGCTAAGTGATGAACCGCTTAGGTTAACAACGAGACGAGTCACAAAAAAAAAAGAAAAAAAAAAGAAAAAAAAGATTGAAAAAAAAAAATGGAGCAAATCAAGCAAAAGGTGTTGCCTGCATCAACCCACCCACCGTTTCCTATCACGTTCTGCCTTTCTAGAGCAAACATTAGAAGCCATGGGTAGGTGAGATTCGAAGAAGGAAGAAGGGAGAGTGGAAATGAGAAGAGAAGAGGAAAAAAGGTGGAAGAATGGGAAAAAAAAAGTTGGCTGAAAGATGAGAAGAAAAACAAAAACGAAAAAAAAAAAAGAGGAGGAAAATTGGAGAAGTGTGGTTGGAATCTTGCTGGAATGGCATCTTCTAGTCCCCAAATAGTTGGGAAAAGATCCACCGACGAATGGAGATCGATACCCTATTGGTGTATCAGCTTCAATTGTCAAAATGCCAACAACAAGGGGGCTATAAAATCAGCCCCACCTAACCAATATTCAAATTCGTTGGCCATGGATCACTTAACCCTACCTAGTTAAATTAATTTAAATAATAAGTCAATTTACCTAACCATTAACCTAGCCGAAGAGTCAATGTTGACCCAACCCATGCCCAACTGATCACCAAAAAGAGGAATATGACAAATTGGGTCAATTAATTTTTGTTAACTTAACTCAACTCAACTAAGCTTTTTCCCAACTACATGGAGTCAACTACATGAATCTACTTCCTCCACTCCGCTTGATTAACGGCTAATGATCATTTGCACATATAACTTTTTTAACAATGTTATCATATTCTTGTACATATTTTTCGAGAGTAAACAAACAGTTACAAACTATCTATTACAATCTGGAGTATCCAGGACCCACACGTACGACAACCTTAGCTACACGCCCACATTACACAAGCAGGATCGGCCCGCGTCTTCGCAAAAATCCTGACTAATCTCCACCAACGTAGCGCCACCGTGACTCGAACCCAGGACCGTCAATGCCTGGCACTAAATGCCCCTCCTAGCGAACCAACCACGTTGGAGCTCCGTTGGCATATTCTTGTTCATATTCAAACTGTATCTTTTGGAAGCAGACCAATATATAAACTTAAAGGTAAAGGTAAATATCAAAATTCTCTTTCTTTCATTAAAATGCAAAACCAATCTTACTTTAAAAACTATAAGTTCAAAGCCTTGAAAAACGTAGTATAAAGAGCACTATAAGATACAAGGGTAAAATTAAACCATACAAAGCCACATCCTCTATGACACACATCATACTATTATCACCTCCTTGGAACATGATATTTATATTGCAATTAGGATTTCGAATTCAACACACTCCATCACCTTGATCACAAAGGCACCGCCAACTCAAACTCAAAGAGAATCCCTTTTTCACGTGCAACGTAAGAAAAAAAAAAAAAACCAAAAAAACCTAGCGTAGAGAGAATAAAATAGTCGATCTGCATCTCTAAAATAAAATACAATAGAAACCAACTTGCTTGGAGGATTGAAACTATATTCTAGGATCCTTTTTCATTGATGTTAGTTGCTCCCATTGCCTGGAGGATTGAAACTACATTCTAGGAACCTTTTTCGTTGATGTCAGGTGCTTCCAGCGGCAATTTATTCACCAGCAGAACTAGTATAATTTCTTCCTGCATCTATGCATTAATCGAGAACTCATCACTTGGGTCTAAATTGCTTGCGAAATTAACATACATAACGGATGATTCAAAGCTCCATTCCATTGTAGAGTACTATTGGCTCTATAACGATCAATGTAAAGCTCTTGCATGGGATACTAGATTCCATCATCATGTTGAAGGCCACTGCTTGTTTCAAAATCAGTTTCATTGACTGTTAAAAATATCATTTCTAGGGTTTTGAAATCTGCCATTAGAGGGAGAGATTTGTTAGGTGAAATGTAAGCTTGAGTTAAAAAGTTAGGAAGAGATGGGAAACTAAGTTGGAAAATCTCAACCGCTCAAGATTCCAGAGCATTCAAAAGAAGAGGTATGGAATTATAGAAACCATTAAGAAGAAAGAGGAAATGGAGTTTACTTGCCTGATTCTTGGAGATTGATCACGCAGCTTCCAACTTGCTTGATTTGTTAAGGTCTTTAATGGAGAATCTATGAGAAGGTAAGAAGAAATGTGAGAAATGAGCTCTTGGTGGGGAGAATGAGGAATGAGGGACTTGCTTGTAATTTTCCAAATTTTTAGAGGATGCATGTTTTTTTTTTTTTTTTGCTTGCTACTTGTCCCGACTTGATCAATTGTTGTTATTTCATTAGCCTTTTTTGAGGTCCAATTAGAGAATGCCAAGTGTCTTGTGATTCGATGGGACATGACATGATGTGTCTCAGTTTGCGTGTCAATTGGACAAAAACTTCTTTTGTACATTGCCAGTTCATTTGACATTTGATTTAAATGCCCTTAGTTGTATTGAACTAATGGCAAGATTATGATTGATTTGGTAGTTGGTTCCTATTTTGTCCCAAAATTATTAATTATTTGACATTTTGGCTTTTTAGACTATTTGAGAGTAATCAATAGGAATTAGGAAATAATTTCGAAAATCAGTTAATGAGGTATTATTTTGACTTATGAGTCAATTGCACTAACCCAAGACAATTAGTTGGACCCACGATGGCACGACATAATTTGGATAACTGGTAGGGAGTCACAAAATATGGCTGCAATTTCCCTTGTTGCTTTGTACACTTGGTAAAACCTAAAAGTATCTTGCGTTGACTTCTAAGCAGTGTTTTCAAGGTGTCACTGAGAAAACGATTAGGTGTTGTGCTAGGCAAGCAGTGGGCACGGTTCGAAAATTCTCCGAAATTTGGCGAACTTCTACGAATTATTTCTCTTTTTTTACCATCGAAGTGCGAAGTGGATGTAAAATAAAAAATACAAAAATTCACCGAAATAGTTTGATAAAATTCGATAAACTTCAATAAAATTTCTATTTTTCAATTCAAAAATGCAAAAATTCGACAAGAAATTCGATAAAATTCGACAAAATTCGATAAAATTCAACAAAGTTCGATGAAATTCGACAAAGAAGTAAAAAAATGTTATTTCATTAATAAAAACAAAAAAAATATCAATAATTATGTATTATTTTCAACTTTATCAACCAACATAGCAATATAAATTTTAAAAAATAATTTAATAAGCTAACAAATTATGTAGTTTATGGGATATGCTTTACCAAAAAGAGAAGAAATTAAGCAAAAAAATAAATAAATAAAGTTGAAATAAGATAAAAACTTAAAAATAAATTAAAAAAGTTTTCAAAGTCATCTTCTTTTAGTTAACTCTTATAAAACAAGATTAAAAAATAATACATTTAAATAATAAACTAATAAATTAAGCATGGTGGGATTCAAACTAGCAAAGTATATGGTTGAGAAGCAAGCCACCAAAAAACTAAATATCAAAACAAAGAAAATAAATTAAGACCAAAAGCCACCATTTCAAATTCATCAACCCACTTAATAAGATTGATTTTGTTAGGTCACTTATTGGTATTTTTATGAATTAAAAGTGTTTATTTATATTAGTTTTTTAGCTTATACTACAATAAATCTATATATTTAAGCATATATAAAAATATTCTCTGAACTTCTCTAATTAAGAAGTTTTTACAAAAATTCTCCATGTTAAATTAAACTTCTCCAAATTAATTTCAATTTTCAAGTGACCGAAGTCAAGTTGAAATCGAATTTTCGATCCTTGGATGTGCGTTAAACAATGTTAATGTTAAAACACATGTTTCAACCGATTATATTTATACTTTTATATGTGAAAAGTATCTATTTATGTTTGTTTTCATCATTTCTAATAGTAATTATGCATATTTTAACATCTATATAGAAATTCTTTAAACTTCTCTAAGTTGGCGAATTTTTACAATAATTCTCCAAGACTTCTCAAACTTCTCCGAATTAATTCTAATTTTTAAAGGTCGAAGTGTCGGGCGAAATCGAAGTTTCGAACCTTGGCAGTGGGGGTTTTCAACAAATATTTAAAAAGTTTAGGGGGTCCTCTCTAATTAAGAAAAAGCTTTAAAAACATGAACACTCCCATTCTACAATAAATCCTTGAACCTTTTTCTTCCTAAGACCATCCTTTCCATTTGCTCCGACCAAAAACGTCGTCGAAATCTCCGACGACCCACCAACGATAGATATTTGAGTTTTGTACTTTTGAACCTTTTGGATAATGTATATTGTGGTATGAATTATTGTTTTGTGGACATTCTTTTAATTAATATGAAGTATTTTTTTTTTGTCATCTTATGAAAATTTAACATTTATTATAGAATACAGTTAGGTATATATGATTTTGTATATGAACTGTCCAAGGAACTGTATAAAATTAATTAATTACCTAGGGACCTATAAATAAATATTTTTTTTATCGCCTAGGCCACGTTTAGGCTACACCTCACCTAGATAGGGAAAATCGCCTAGACATCGCCTTGGCGCCTTGAAAACACTGCTTCTAAGTCGATTAACATTGAGGATTTTATTCAAGGTTGTCTAGAAAAACTTTGAAGATCCTTCAACCCTAACATAGATGATGCGAGCAAGTCATGATTAGAGGCAAACCTGGGGGGACAAAGAACAAGGTAGAAAAATTTGACTAAATCCTAGCTCCCTCCTAATAAGAGAAAGAAATTGGAGCGTTACTTTTTCACGCAAAACAACATTGTTATCAGCCTACTAATCATTGAAGAAGTTTGCAAGATAGAAGCTCCATGCAACAATCATCTTCAAAAAATCCAGAAAGCTTGGATCAGCTGGTTCTTCATATGAATCATATTATTAATTAGACAAGACAACACCAATCCTCTATGAGAGGAATATATCCAAATCAAGAATCTTCTCTTAACCAAGCTCATTACCCCTTGCCACTGTAGACCTTATTACAGTGGAGAATATGACTTAAAATGATAAGTACATAGATGTGATGGAGTGCAATAGGCACATATTACCAAGCTTCCACTGGAAGGCTAGAGCCCAAAATAGAATTGGTAACCATTCTGCATCACTTATTGTCTTTGAAAACAAACTTCCGGAACCACTTCCCCAAAAGGCTTTCTTAAGGATACCCAAACTCCTCGTGCCAAGTTCAGCGTTTGCTTTTTTGGCCAAACTTAGTCCAGCCTATCATCACACCAATAGCCCACATTCAAATCTTCCACAACAATAGCAATCTGATTTTGGGTTCTCTGAAGTCCTAGTTAAACTGGAAAAAGGAACAAAAGTAGATAGGAAGGCTACAAAAAATTCTCTTGAACTAGTACGTCCCTACATCTGAAAGTTGAGTAGGCTCAAAGATGAATCACAACTTTAATATGACCAAAACCTTATTTTGGATTATAAGAAGCTTTCTTAGTTAAGGGACAAGCTATGGAGCTGCCTAGTTCAAAAATACAAACTGAACATCACCATACTTCAAGAAAGTAACATTCGAACCAAACAAAAAAACACTATGTTGAGAGAACATATGTTTATGTAATTGTACTAATTACTAAATTATGGTGTATTTAGTACCACTCTACACATTATCACTACCAAATTTTAATTGAACTTAACTTAGCTTTTTCCTTATTTTATGGGGTTATCTACATAAATCTACTTCTTCTATCGTTCTATCAATGACCAAAGCTTATGGTATTTCAAAAGTAGTTATGTCTTTCTTCCCTTTTATATATATATATATATATATGAAATGGAAGTAGTTACATTGATTAGTTCAAGTTAGAATACCAAACAAAAATGGACAATCTGTCATAATTAATTAAAATTCCGCAAAATCTACAAGAGTGAAGACCGCCCCTTAATCAAATCCATGATTGATTTCCTAATAAAATCCATCTCTTTCCTCATCCAAAGAGAGACCCTCGGTCTAATGCAATCCCACAATGTGCCTGTAGTCCAAGAGGTGCGTTCAAAAATCCTACTTTGCAATCATTCCATAGGGGAACCCAAGGTACCTAAGACAGCACAATTCCATACAACCTTTGCAAGTCCCATTAGCACTCAGTAGGTTAAAGGATACCACTTCTTCACATTGTGCGGGCTGCATCCATGTTACTTCAATCTCCTTTAGTAGTAACTCACATAACTCTCTTTAGAGGCCTCCAAGCCGCAGCAGCTCTCCCTCCTGAGAATCTGCAAATTGAAACAGATTCAATGCACCTCTTTCTGATAATGGGAAGAAAACCTGAAGCTCCGTGGTGTATTCTTACTCTTTCTGAATTTTATAATCTTTGCATTCTTCTTGTGTGAATCTCTTTGCAAGTCATGCGTTGTCTCGCTCAATTGATCCATCTAACTTGATCTTGATTTTGTAGATCCAACGAGAACCAATTGGGTTTTTACCAAGAGGAAATAGTGCTAAATCCCACGCATCTATGCTAAGCAAAGTAGAAAGAAAGATCTCCAAACATACCAATTGTATCATGAGTTTCCTCCTTGGGAGATTAGCTCAAAAGGATTATGAATTGAGGCTAAGAAAAAGGAAAATGAATTTTAACAAGAAGAATAAAGAAAAATCTGTTTATTGAGTAGACTTTTGAATGCATTAAGGGTAGTGAGTGGAGAGGATCCTTAGTTACAAGAGGTGATTGGGATCAAGGTACGAAACTTCGATTTCGCCCTAAACTTCGACCTTCAAAAATTAGAATTAATTCGGAGAAGTTTAATTCGACATGGAGAATTTTTGTAAAAATTTGCTAAATTAGAGAAGTTTAGAGAATTTTTGCATATATGCTTAAATATCTAAATTTATTGTAGTATAAGCTAAAAACTAATATAAATAGACACTTTTAACACATAAAAATATCAATAAGCGACCTAACAAAATCAATCTTGTTAAGTGAGTTGATGAATTTGAATGACGGCTTTTGGTCTTAATTTGTTTTCTTTATTTTGATATTTAATTTTATGGTGGCTTGCTTCTCGATCATATACTTTACTAGTTTGAATTCTATCATGCTTAATTTATTAGTTTATTATTTGAATGTGTTGTTTATTAATCTTGTTTCATAAGAGTTAACTAAAAAAAGATGACTTTAGGAAATCTTTTAATTTATTTTTAAGTTTTTATCTTATTTCGACTTTAACTATTTATTTATTTTGCTTCTTTTTTTTTTTTTTGGTAAAGCATATCCCATAAACTACATAATTTGTTAACTTGTTAAATTATTTTTTAAAATTTATATTGCTATGTTGGTTGATGAAGTTGAAAATAATACATAATTATTAGTGTTTTTTTGTTTTTTATTGATGAAGTAACATCTTTTTTACTTCTTTGTCTAATTTCATTGAATTTTGTCGAATTTTATCGAATTTTTGCTCGAATTTTTGCATTTTTTTTATTGAAAAACTAAACTTTTGTCGAAGTTTATCGAATTTCGTCGAAGTTGTCGAAGTTTATCGAATTATTTAGCGATTTTTTGCATTTTTTATTTTACATCCCACTTTTCGCTTCGATGGTAAAAAAACCGAAAAAATTCGGCTAATTTCGCCAAAATTCGGCTAATTTTTAGTCCTTGATTGGGATGGCTATCAGAAGTGATGGAACATCATTTGTCAATTGAGGGTAGGGCATTAGAAACATAGGGGATGGAATACTAGCGGTTACAAAACTCATGATTTTATCCATACGAGAGATGAAAAGGAAGAACAAGTAGATGAGAGTGAGTGACATGAGGTGGTGCAATATCTACAAAAAATGGGAAATGATTTTGCGAACTATCATTGTCAGAGAAAAAGGGATCAATATGAATGGGATCAAACTTAGTCATAATGTGAGAATTGACAAAAATAAAAAAGAAAGGAATATATTCAAAGAACAAACCATGACAAGAAACATGTAATTTTATGTGCAACAATATCAAAGCAATAATGACCCTTGTGGCCCTCACCATAACCAAGAACACCAATAGCACAGTGCGAAGACTAGTTATTGCACTTTGCATGTGGTAAAAAAATAGAACATGTGTAACCAAAAACTCTTAAAGAGAAGTATTTCAAGGCATCTCCATATAACTTCTCAAATGGAGAGTGACCTGAAATGTGATATGTTGGGATCATCAATGAAATGAACAATAGTGAGAATCTTCTCTCCCCAAAATTCACTCGGAATACTAGCAGTTGAGATTAGATAAATGTTTCCTCTCAGCAACACCATTCTACTGTGGGGAAAGAAGATTGATGTATAGTGCCATCTGGAACCAAGCAAATTAGAAACTTCAAGTGAAATATACTCCCTACCAAAATTACATCTAAACATTCAATGGAAATGGTAACGTTCTTGGCCCGATGCCAACATACACACTATAACTTCCCAATTCCTTCCCTTGGCTGGGATAGTGCAAGATTACGATGACAATAGAGTTAAATGTACGTGCACAGTTGGATGGTCACCTACTGAAGTTATCTCCTTTTGCTATTTGTCAGTGCCTTTCAAGCAGCAATCTATGGATTTTTTTTATTTTTTTTGGGTGTGTGTGGGCGTATTGCTTGCCTTAATTTATTTGTAGCTATTTATTTTGCTTGGGAAGAGAACTAATAACAGCGGTTTATCCAGGTAAGTGGAGTCCAGCAAACTTATGCCCAGTTTCACCATGAAAATGTCCCACGTGTCTTCAGCCCGCAACTTCCACTTCAAGCTTTCATGGGAAGGATACTTGTGGGAATTTCAACCATACTTATCGTGAAATTCTGTAGCAAGGCTCTGGCAAAGCGTATACTTCCAGTAGCATCCAACACCTTGGGTATCCCTATAAGATCGTCCTGTTACATCCCCACGTTGAATGGAAGTAGCAGTAAGAAGTCAGAAATGAGTAAGCAAACTGGGTATTTGCAGAATTTTTTTTTCTTTGCTCGCCAGGATTCGTATGATATTGATACGGGTATAAGGTTTCTTCAGTACTCTGGACTAGCGTGGTCGGTCGTGGACTTGGCACCATCTCTGTTCCCTCATCTAGGGTTGTGATAGTCCAGGTGACCTGCCACAACTTTGCTTTCTCTTATGAGGTTGGCTTATTGTTATCATTGTGTGATTTTGTTTTATATGTTATATTTGTCTTTTTGATTCCAATAATCTTATCTTTTTGCATGTAAATAGCTGCATTTTCCAACTTTCTTCTCATTTTTTTTTTCACCTTATCAATTCATAGGGATTCTGCAAAATTAACCAAAGTTGTTAAAGCTGAGTTCATTTCCAAAACATCTCTTTGCAGTTGCTGAAGAACAGACTAAAATCTATCTATCCTTATCCATATAGAGTTTTGGGTGTCTCATAAAATTCACAATTTGGCAAAAAGATAGAAAACAAAGATAACTAATCTATTACGAAAATGCTTTGGAAGGGCATTTTGTTGACATTTGAAAGTTATTGGATTGTTTCGAATTTAGAAGTAATACGTGATTTAAGTTAATTTAACAATTTTTAAAGGCAATGTTAATAAAGTATGTTAGTCAAATATCACTTAATTTATTAATCATAGAAAAGCTGTTGGGATGTGTGCGTCGATAGAAATGGAACCACCTGGACTGTTGGATCAACATTTAGCCGTGTGTGTCAACCCTTTAACCTTGGCACGACTTTACTAACTATACACAATTAAGCCTTTTTATAAGAACATGAGATCAGGTTATATGAATTTTTGTTTCCTTTACATGAGATGAGATCTACTTTATAAAATATTATGTCAAAAAAAAAATATTTTATAAAGAATTATTCATATTATTTTAGGTTTTCTTTGACTTCTATCATTACTGTTGCATGTTAATACATCGTTTTTACATACCCGAAGCATCTAATGGTCTTCATAGCAAAAGGCTCAGATCCTCTCTTTGTTTTTGTTTTTTTAACAAAAGAGGCTCAAATCCACTAGTAATATATACATTTGCAGATGTAATCTCTATGTCAACCTCAAACAATTCATTTTAATATAAATGCCACTATTGGTCTTTTTCTTAAAAAGATTTTTGGGACCATGGATTGCAACTTGGGATACCCAAATGGATACGCGGGTACTGGTTCTGGAACGGACTCTGCAGGATTAGGAATTATGTTTGATGGCTGTTAAAATCACCTATTATTTATTCTCAGTCCACCCACCTACTCTTAAATGATTTATGTGGATGACTGCTAAAATTACTCACCATTTATTCTTCGTTCACTTTTTTTTTTTTTTTTTTTTTAATATCTTCTCAATATTTAATTTATCTTACCTTTTCTTACTCAAAAGCTGCCGTTCATAAATAGATTCTACCAAGATTTGAGTCTCAAACCTACATGTGCTTTTTAATGAAGAATGTAAGAGGAAAAAATAAATAATAATAATATTATTATTATTTTAAAAAAATAATGACTTAATTTAGTAAGATTTTAGTTATTTTGTTTAATTAAGATTTTAGTTGTTTATTTTAATAGAATTCTGATTGTTTTATTTTAGTTAGATTTTAATTTTTAAATTGTAATAAGATATAAATTAATTATTTTAAATTTTTATAAATAATAAATTTATAATGAATTAAAAAATATTAATTATTAAATTTTTTTCTTCTCTCTCCTCTTCTGCTTCTTGTCGTGCATATTTATTGCTTATATCTCTTGTGTCTCTTTCATTTCATACACATCATTCTGACCATCTTTTAAGCGCTTCATTAAATGCCCAATTCTTGAAAAGCTACTTTATTGTCTTTTTATCAAAAGTGCAAAAACACATCTTATTACTGTTTTTACTATAGTCACAATAATACAAAGCCTTTGCAAGAATATATATACATAGATATATTACAAATTTATGCAATCTAAAAACAAAGAAGTTGGCATCGCTAAAAAATTTCCATTACAAGCAAACAAAACAACTTAGCGTTCAAAGTTGATTTTAAACTCAAATTCGACACGTTTAATAAACGAGTTAAACAAGTTAATCTACTTATAATTTTTAAAGTTTATTTTTTTAGTTTCTTCAGGTTGGGCGAACAGCGGAGTTTAGGAGCATAAGGTTTTATTATATAATAGATCTTAAGTTTGAGTCTCTTCACATTATAACAAAAAGAGGTATTAGCTACAAACTTAATTTTATTGCCAAAAAGACGTTCAACTACAAAATTTAAGTTTTGTAACTGTTACTCATGAGATCTTTAGTTATAAACTCAGTTTTGTAACTAAAAATATATTTAGTCACAAAATTAAGATTTCATAGCAATTACACATGCACGAAATCTTTAGCTACAAAATAGATTTTATAGCTAAATGATACATATAGTTACAATTTTTAGATTTTTGTAGCTGTTACTTATGAAATTTTTAGCTATATATTTAGTCATAGGGGACTAGTGAAAAAATATATAAAAAAAATCTTTAGTTTCAATACACCCATAAGAGGAATTAAGTACCATTGTCCTGGTCCTACGTGCCTCCCGCCCCTATGCCTCCCTCGCTGTATTGGGTCCTGATTCTGTCTAACCATGTGTTAGTTGTCAAAAAAAAATAATAATAAAATACCAAAATTTATATTTTGATATACTCAATTGAGAGCAATGGGCTGTATACAAGGCTAAAAGAGTGGCAGGGCTTACCATATACAATACCTTTTATTAGGTGTATCAAAATTTATTTCAACTTTCAATTTATCTATATATGCATAAGTATTTAAAGGCAATGGGTCCTGAATAAACCATATAATCTGACTGTTTTTGTTTTTGATTTTATCCTTTTTTTCTTATTTATTTTATATATTTCCTTAATAATTTAATTAAATGACTCACGTTCACTCCACGTTTTCGCTTTCACTTGTGAAAGCAACCCTCTCCTGAACCAACCACTTCAATAAATGAAGTGTATCGGTTGTGGCTGAAATAAAGCTAGTAATGGATGTGGGCCCAACAATGTGTGTGCAACGTGTCAGACAGTATTAGGCATTGCCCTTTTTGGGTTGGGAAAGTACAGTTTCCTTTTCCCACATAGATGATGACCATAGGACACGCGTCAAAGTGCTCATTGGATCGCATCTTACGGGACACGTGTCATGTTATAATGACTGGTTCTGAAGATTTATGCTGGCGGTATCGGGTTCCACACCTCGTTCCCCAGGACGCAGTATGCAGAGGGATGAGAATGACATTTGAAGGGAACATATATAGTAATGATTCAGTGCGGCTGAGCGTTGGTTAAATGAAGGTAGTTCAAGTAGTTGGGTCACGCCACTTGCGTTTTAAACCAAATCTTCGTCCAACTATAATATTGAATATCATAATTTATAAATTATTGTTTATTTTCTTCATCAGAGCAGGAAATCAAATTATTCCTTGTAATCTATCTACCTATCATTGGGTAAGGAGTTTTGTTATCCAGATAATATTATTCTTGTGAAGTTTGACTCTTGACATTGAAGGGATATTTCACATTAAAAATTTGGTGTGTTAATTATTTTACTTTTGTCTGGACGACGGTGTTTGAAATTTTCGACTTACATACTAAAATAATGAAAGAGGCAAAATAAATATATTTTCTAAATTTTGGGTTTTATTTAATTAATTAAAGTTTATAATAAATTTTGACATTTTTTTTTAACAGAGTGCCACACCATTCATTCGATTTATTTTTAAAACAAAAAATGTTTGTAGACAAGTTTTAAACAGATTAAGGTGTTTAAAACTTATCTAATTAAATATATATTATTTTTTTATGTTTATTTATAAATATAATAAAAAAATCATCCCTAAAAATGTAAAAAATCAACTCTTCTTTCTAGCAGTTGGAACCTTGTATCCTCTCTCTCTATATATAACTCTACTTTCTCGCAGTTATTCAATGGCACCATCAATTTACTTTGCAAGATTCAACTATTCTTTCATTTTATTTCAGAGAGTTGTAATCCATAATACTTATTTTTTAAAAATCTGTAATATATGTAGAAACGTTCTTTTCAAATGTGTATTAATAAGTCAATATCAACATTTTAATAACAATAATATTTTTATTTTTAGGATTTATTTATTTTATTTTTAAATATTATAAATTTTCTGCAATTTTAAAAAAAAGAAATTAATTTGATATTTTCTATGGCATTTCAATAAAAGCTATTTTTCTTATTTTTAGAGCTTTTTTTTTTTCTAAGCCAGATATAATGCTGACATTTTCAAACAGAATTAATACATGGTGATCAATATGAAAATTATAGCTGAATAAGTTGCATAGAGGTAAATTGTCTAATAGTTTTGTCAAACCACCAAGAATTTAGTGATAATAAAAAGTAATACAAATGCGTAGCATTACAACCAACATGTAGTAGCTCAGTTGGTTGAGAAATTGAGTATAAATGAGATTGAGGTCTAGATTTCGAGTTTGAGTCCAAAAAGATTAATCTCGTCCAAAGAAAAAGAGAACACCTTCCGAATGCCCAAAAACCGGTAATAAAAAAAAAAAAAAAAGAGTAGCATTACATATATTAGAACTATATATAATTTTAAAACAAAATTCTTCTAACTTTTGAAATAATCACATTTTATTAAATCGAATTCAAAAACAAGTTTATTTAAAATCCTTGACTTATACAACTTTAATGAAGTTTTGAACGATAAACGTGAGTGCTTTTAGAGTTTATTTAATAGTAACCTACATTGTTTTTTAGTAAGTCCTTATATCTTGATTTCCTCGTTCTGTTTTGTTATTACCACTTATTCATAAGTAACACAAAATCCAATGGTCTCCGCTCTTCCTTATATGTTTCCAAATTATCATATATCTGTTTTTCTTCATTTTATCGCCAATTAACTAAAGATGTTCCTACTATTTCTTGAAATATATGGTTATTTTTAATATTTTATCGCATATCCATTTTAACATTTTCATTTTTTTAAACTCGAAGGTTATTTGATAACTTTGTTTATCGTTTTAAAATGAATCTCTATTCATAGTAGAGGTTTAAGCTTTAATATATATAATAAGTAAAAAGCTTTGGTATATTCTTTTATATAAGTTATATATACCTCTAATTTAAATAAGAGGTAGAAATACAATACTCAAAGTATTTATAAAAGACAATTAATTTCTTTTTGAGGTTGTAAATAGAGTTAACAAACATTAATTTAATTAGTAATGACTAATGAGGTTTTTACTTTATCATCCAACATTATATATATGAATCCATAAAGTATAGGTTGCCTATAATTATAATACGACCAAATTCTCTTTTCAACTTTAATATAATGTGTCAATTATGTAATACTACAAAAGTATTTCTCCATTTAACTAAACTTACTGTTTTTATTTTGGGATTTTTAGAGATTGGGTCATGCAACTTTCTGGATCTGTAACAAAAGTCCCAAGTTTTTAAAAATTAGATTTTGGGTCATCTTCAACTCAGCACATCATCTTTCAATCAAATTAGTGTCATTCACTGGGCGGGCCTAACTATTTTGCCCCTCTTCCTAATAACAACTCACGTAACCCCCTCGATAAGCAGAGAAACCCCATCGGTAAGTAGAGAAAGCAAAGAAACCAACCGAGCATTCGACATTAATTTTACCTTCTTATTGATCAATTACCACCGGCTAAACCAACAAGTCGGTTACTGAATGGTAACCTACACAAATATCGGTAACCGACGCACGCGAAGATTTATAAATGAACTAATCGATTACCCCAAGGAGTACGATAACGTATCAGTAATCAAGCGGTGATTCGTTACCAACATGAACATTCTGGCCGATTGGTAACCAATGTGCACCTGCAAAGTTAGAACTAGCATATCGATCACCTAAGGGGCATTCGGTTACCAAGCAGTTATTTAGCGATAAACAAATAAATCGGTCACAAGGAAGGAAGAAGCAATTTGGTCACCCAAAGACCGTTTTGACCGATCAGTTATGAAACCTTGCAATCAGTGATCGAACGGTTACCAAGCGGTTAAACAACGGTAAACATATAAATTGGTCACAAGGGAGGAACACGCGCTTCGGTCAACAAAAGGCCCTTCGACCGATCGGTTAAGAAATTTACAATCGGTGACCGAATGGTTACCGAGCGATTACAAAGCGGCAAACAAATAAATAGGTCAGAAGGAAAGAATAAGCATTTCACTAAACCAAAGGCCTTTCGACCGATCGGTAAAAAAACTTACAATCGGTTACCGAGCGGTAAAGAAATGTATCGGTCATTCGGTCACCCAAAGGCCCTTTCGACCGATCGGTTATGAAACTTTGCAATCGGTGACCGAACAATTAAACAACGTTAAAGAAATGTATCGGTTATTCAGTCACCCAAAGGCCCTCTCGACCAATCGGTTATAAACTTTGCAATCGGTGACCGAAAGGTTACTGATCGGTTACCAACTGTCTCGTGGGGTTCCTCTTCCATAGGAACATCCCCTCTAAAAGGTAAATCTGATGTTGTCCTTTCAAAATCAACTCATTTCTCTTGAGCTTGATTTGTTTCTAATATTTCTTCAACTTCCTTCTTGAATGGTTTAGTCTCAACTCAATGAGGAATAGCCTTGAAGTGATACCATCTCTTATATGCAGGAGCATAGACATATTTCATCAATTTCATTGTGGTATGTCCTATGCATCCATATTTATCCAATTCCTTTTTCTCTTCATCAACTAGATGAACACTTGTTTTCTCTAATAGAGGTGTGAGATGCATTGCAAATGGTAATCCTCCTCCTCTTTTTAATGTAGTATCAATCACATGCACGAGGATGTAAGGAAGATTGATTTTCCTTTTCTGAAAACGCACCATGTAAGAAACAAATCCAATTCATTCACACTTCCCCTACTACCAGATCTTGGCTGAAATACATGGGACACAATGTTGTGAATGATCATAGGGATAATCTCAAAGGATTGATTGGAAAGTTTGCTATCCACACGTGTATGATCCTTTTTCCTAGATAAGAAGTTCAAGGCTGCAACATTGTTGTAACTTGGAAATAGGATTCCTTGCTTTGAGAAGGTAGGGACATGTTCAACATCGGGCAATGAAAATGTACTGATAAAGTATTGTGGAGAAATCTCTAGGGACTTCCCTTTGACATTGGTTTTCCTAACTATTCCATATCTTGGTTTCTTTTGAAGATTCAAATAAAGTTCTCTAATAAGATTAGGAAACCACTTGTTTTGTTAAGAACAAATTGTACCCAGCCCTGGAGTTAAAACAGAGGTTGCACATTCAAATGTGCCTTAGCAAAGAAGTGAAATCGACAAAGCATTCATCTATAATAGATCTAGTAGCTAATTTCTCTGACCTGTCTTTCTTTTTGGATTTCTTGGAGGTTTGAGCAGATGTGGATGGCTCGGATTAGGGATTATCAGTTTGAATTGATATTGGTTCCACTTAAGGTATTTCAGTGGTAGTGGTTGTGGGAAGATCAGGTACTAGAATTTTTTGTTCTGGTGGATTTTTAGATATTTAGGGTCGTCCTCGTTTGGATGGAGATGGAAAAGGAGTTGAAGCTCGTTTTTGGGCAAAGTGAATGGGTAACTTCTTGGTTTTGAGTGCCATTGATCTAAACTCGATTTCTAATACTTTTCCTAGGGTTTTCTAGCTCGGGATTTGATGGAAAAGTGAAATTTTACCTTCTAAACAAAGAAAAACACTCAATTAGATTGATTGAAGATAAAGATTGTAGAGCTTCTACCACTGGTTTTCGTTTCTTCTCTTTCGCAGTAGCGTCCTAGGGTAAACTGAAGTGAGAACGTGACGAAGCTTCTTCAATTTATAGATTTTTGTTATGTCTCGTATAAGCATCCTCAAGCTTCACGAGCATCCTAATACGCACGAACAAAGATTTACACAACAACTCGATTAGCGCCTTGAATAGCTATTAGCGTCCTAATGGAAACTATTATAATAACGAGGACAATCGCACACTAGTATCCTCATGGACAATGAACATCTTAATGATTCTAAGTGAACTTCTTATTTACTGCTACATTAGCGTCTTAAAATGTCTCCAACATCCTCCTTTGTACTGAATACTAAACTTTAGCAACCATTTCCAGTTTTCTCATTTGAATTCATTTAGACATTTTGAATCGATAACCATTAATAATGATTTCATTCTTACAAATAAATCAGCGAAGTGTCAAAATTCGCACAAATCATCATAGCATTCCTCATCAACTACGCATTCAAGTATTTCAATATTTCAAAATCATTTTGATAACAAATTGTTACGTTGATCAATTTCAATGATTACTGAAGAATATGATATTACAAATTGGCATGGTAGTAATCTGTAAAATGTAATGTAAAATATAGCTTAAGGATTCAAGATCCTACAAAGTCCTCGATTTAAGCAGTTTGGCTTCTTCTGTTGAAGGTTGAACAATAGCTGAAAATTCTTCGTATTCTGATTTTTCATGTTATTCTTCTTGTTTGTGCTTCAACAGGAGCTCATTCATCTTCAATTGAAATATGAAAGCACTTGAAGATGTTGAGGATTCTTCTCTTTTGTACAGATTCATTAGAATTTGCTCATCCTCGTTACCAAGCTCACTTGCATTTCCAGTTGGTAGATTAGCCAATTCATCTTCTCTCTCAAATGATGTTTCTAATCCACTCAATATATAATATGTTTATCTGAAACTTATTTCAAATGGATTTGAAAATTCTTTTAACAACTGTATTTTGTATTTCCATTTTTCTTGAAAGCTACCAAGAAAATATTTGACTAAAATAGAATGAGAGATAGTTTTTCCCAAACTTTCAAGTTCTTTTGAAATTCTCAGAAATCTTTCCATAGCTATATTGATGGACTCTCTATTTAGAAACTTGAAGTGAGTGAGTGCATCTTCTAATGTTTTAGTTCGACTTCTAGTCTTATCTCTTCCTTCTATGGACTTTAACAAATCACAAAACTCTTTTAACGATACTTCCCATGGATTGAGGGTTTCTGCTATAATTGCTAATCTATCATTCCATGATCTTGGAAGCTTATCACTGAAGCAAACTATGGCTATGCCAGAAGACTTTTTAAACTTGATCACTGCACCCAATTCACCCCCCTCTTGGGTGTAGGTATATCCTGACCCAATTGTTTCATTTCATCAAGGATGGACTAATACCTATCGAAGGCTACATCCAGGGACTCTTCTTCAAGGATTTCAAAGCAATCAAATAACTTTTCAAGTTCCTTGAGTTTCTCATTTAAGTTTCTTGTCTTTTTCCCATGGATTTCTTTAAGAGTTTTCCAGATTTTCGTAGTTGTTTCAAGATGGTTGACTCTCTCTAACTCCTCGTTGGGTAGACTGCAAAATATTGCATATACAGCTTGGGAATTTAAAGTATAATTGAGTTTTTCAAAATCTGTCCATGACTCTATTGGTTTGTTGGGAGTGATGTAATCATTTACAATCATTTCTCATAGACCTATGCATTGAGATGTGAGAAAGTATTTCAATACTCTCATCCATTTCTCAAAACATTATTTTCTAAACAATGGTGGTCTATTCAAAATCAGTCCTACTTCTATAGCTTGACTTTGAGCAAGCGTTGACATTACTATCAAAGAAAGTGTGAAGTTTCTTTGATTATAACAACGCTCTAATACCACTTGTTGGCTTAGGAATGTCCAAGAGGGGGGATGAATTGGACACTATAATCAGTTAAAAACTTTAAGAAAAGCTTGGAGTGAAATGGAAAATGGACAATGCGAAAAATGAACAGATTTTACACAGATGATTTAGAGTGGTTCAACGATATGCCTGCATCCACTACCTAACCTTCTCAATCAGAACTTCACGGTTTGGTCTTCTTACGAGTGAAAACGAAACCGTTACACCTTTTCTCAATTTCAAGGGCTTGAGAACAACCATTACACTCTCAACTTACAGGCTTGAGATCTACCTACACTCTTGACTTCACAGGTGCAAGACTACCTATACTCTTGGTTTCATAGATGCAAGACCACATATACTCTTGACTTCAGACTGCCTATACTCTTGGCTTCATAGATGCAAGATTACTTATACTCTCAACTTACAAGGGTGTAAGAAAACCACTAACTTTCCTAACTTACAAGCATATCTTTCTGCAACTTTCACAATTGCAGTTACAACTCGATTCAAATGAAAGATATACAATTTAGTACACTAAATCCTATGAACCTTTTACTCAATAAACACTTCTTTCAATAGTAAAAATATAAGTTTGAATCAGCTAAAGAGTCGAGTAAAAATGTTTTTCTCTTTCACTGAGTTTTTCAATGATAAGATATATAAGATAAGCACTCATTGAAAAACTTCTTTGTAAAAGAAAATTAGATTTTACAAACTTACAAAATTTGAAATTGAAAAATCCACCAGCATTTAAAAGGTTTTTGCTCAGATAAGAAAAAAAAATCTTTTCTTTGAATCTAAATTTCTCTTCTTTAGAGAACAAATTGTGTGTCAAGACCGTTATGTTCAAATTCAAAATGAATTTTAAACGTTGGGTCAAAACTGTAGCACCCGTGCCTTTAGGTGACGTCATTTTGACCCATAGTGTACCCTATACGTATTCGTATACGTATGTGTATATGTATTTTGATGCTCGAAGTACGTAAGTTCGAGTGTCTTTGCATGATTTTAGATCATAAAGGGTGCGCATGAAATTTTGGAACCATCGGAGACCCGTTCGACATCAAAACATTTCAAAAACGATGTTTTGGATCCAATGGAGCTTTCTCCATGGAGGAAGAAATTCCTGTCACAACTTACATCAATGGTTTGATCTCCTAGATCCATCGTCTGATTGGGCGGAAATTTTTTCAGCTCATTCTTATATGATAGATCTTCATTATGAACGGTGAAGATCTTGATTGGAGTTACCTACTTTGAGTTATAAGACCCCAAACACTGTTTCACGGATTCTGGGATTTTCTTACGCAGTTTTGATCAAACAGATAGATCTCACAATCCCACCGTTGGATTGAGACTAAAGTTTACCATAATGTTGATAACTTACTCATTCAACGTTTGGACGGTTAAGATGTTAACGTCGTGCGTATTGTGCAAGAAATGGACTATCTAAATGCAAGTATTGTAACAGGAAAACTGGGTTTTTAATAGTTTTGACAACTTTTAGTTGTGGGCCTAAGCTTATCTATTTAAGCAACCAAAACGTGATTTTAGGCTCATTTGCTCATTTCTCAGCCAGAAAAGAGAGAAAGGAGCTGGAGAGGAGAAAAGGAGAGGAAAGTTAGGGTTTGGTGGTTTCTTGCTCAAGAACACGTTAAGGTTTGTATTTTTCCTCCATTTTTTCCTTGAATCTCTCTATTAGTTGCATGATAGCTTTATTTTGAGCATGAGGGTTTCATTTTGATGCATGCATTGTGATGAACCTTGGATGGGTGGAAGACCAAAGTTGGAGTTGAGTCTTGCATATCACATATGTGTGATTAGAGAGTGCAAGGAGTACACTAATGGTGAAAGCCCCATTGGAAGGTTTAGTTCAAATGACCTATACTTAGTTTATGGCCTTAGAATTTTTCAAAATGTTTGCATGTCAACTATGTTGATCTAGTGGCCATTGTGGATGATTCCATGTTGCAAGATCAGTAAAATTCATGGTTGAACATGGTGGCCTAGTGTAAAATTGGCAATAGGGCATATGTATGAAAATTTCCAGATTTGGGGCTTTTGATGCTCTTGATATAAAATATGGAAAATTATGCAATGTAGGTCTAATTGGACATGATTAGAGTTTTTTGATGATTGAATTCAGTGAGTTCTCATAATGGACACCCTAAGGTTGACTAATTTTGATCTAGGCTAAGTATTTGGTAATTTTGCATATAATTTGGGGATTTTGCCCAAATTGGGAGTTTTCACCCAAAGCAAGTCAATTTGTGAAATTGACTTGGAGATTGTTTAATTGGGCCCAAATTAAGTAGAATCATGGGTTTAAAATGTTAGAACCTATGTTAAATTGATATGACTTAGTTCATTTTGACCTTATGTTTTATATTGGCCTAATTGGGGATTTTGACCAAGACTTTGTCAATTGATGAAATTGACTTGATGTATAGTCTAATTGACCCTAATTATAATTGAATTTCATGTATATTAGTGGTTGGATCATGGGATCACCCTATTACATTCAATTTAGGTCAATCTTAGTTTAATTGAGTCTAAATGATCAAGCTGGGCAATATGGAAATTGGCTCAAGGGGGTAATCAATTTAGAATCTAATTGACTTTAGATTGGGTTTGAACATGGGGTTTTGACACACTTTATGACTGATTTTCAGTTGTGTGAACCATGTTATTTCCAGGTCTTGTGATTGATCTTGAACCCGTTTAGTCAATTGGAGAGTTTTGGCAATTGGATTGGCTAGACTTAGCCAATCAAGTGTGAGTGCTCTTTTACTTTTGGATTATTTATATGTGGCATTATAGTATAGAAATGTTTTAAATACTTATGTATGATGGTATGCATGTTTTAATATTCCATGAAATTCATTTGAGCATAATTCATTGGGATGACAATTTGGGTTGAGGCCCCTAGTTTGAATTTCCTCTTTTTGAGAATTCTCGTAAGTCTAGCGGCGATCCCAGTTGTGTACTTGGCAGAGGGTTTTATGCCTTGTGTATGGGTAGGTTTGTTTAAATTAATCCTACGTGCTGCACGACCCCATAAACCCTATTAGAATATGAGTATTGTGTGTGTGTTCGGGCGCTGTGTGTCGCGCACCAGGCCTTGAAACCCCCATACTCAGGAGGTGTTAGGATTGCATGAGCATGACTACAAAATGTTATGCATCGTAGATTTCTCTCAAAAAAATCATAGATTATATTGTAGCCATCAGAGTGAGACGCACAATGTCACAAACTGCTTGGATATTGTTGTTAATATGTCCGACCCTGGGGCTTTCTTAGGGTGCATTAATTGCAAAGAGAGTGGAATACTGGAATGTAGCTCTTCAAGAGTGACAATTCAACAAGACAATATACATCATCTACATTTAGTTGTTTAGGGATATTGATTAAGACATTAGAGTGTTGTAATATCATGTTGGGTTTGGAATAGGTTGGTGAAGTGTCTCTAAGCCATAAAACATAGCAGGACTGGATCTTTTACCCATTACCCCTTATCATCAAATAAACCACGCATACAGTTAAACCTTCTCCGAGAAACAACTTTAGCATTGAAGTAACTTGTGTTTTTTGTCCCCATAATAAAGTCATTCAATGCGAGCTTTGTCCTTCTAGCATTCTGTTGGAAAAAGTGATGGTTGTAAAGAATTAAATTCCACAAACCCAGGATGATTTCCCAAATTAAAATAGAACATAATAACACCAACGATTTTTAGCGTGGAAAACCCTCTAAAAATGAGGTAAAAACCACGGGACCCGTAGGCCGCTTAAAGACTTCTACTATAATAAAATGGGATTACAAACTTCACCCTTAGGTGGATCTCTCACAAAAATACAATAACTATGTATCTTCAATTTGTGGGTAAAACTTCACAAATTGGCTCACACTTTTTCTTCTCAAAGAAACTCTCTTTAAGGCTCTCTGGATCTCTCAGATTGGATATCTAGAATTAAGATATCTCAGAATGAAATTCAAGAATGAAAGTAAGACTCTATTTATAGGAGTATTCAGGGGCATTTTCATAATTATAGAAATTATATTTTAATATAAACCTTTCTTCTTCTCAGCAATTTTGACGCCGAATTGCTGGCCGCGCTGAATTGCTGGCCGCCCTATTTGACATATTTGCTGGCCGCCCACGAGGAGGACCAACAAATCTCCCCCTCCACCTCATGTGGAACAAGGTTCCTCCACACTTGCAATCTCTCTATAGATAGCAAGCTTTTATCTGGTATGTAGTGGCAGTGTCGGGTATGACTCGTGCTGCCGTCGGAGGCGGCGGTTCCTGAATCTCAGGAGGTGCCTCCACTGCTGGACGGGCAGTACGTGGCCTTCCTCTCTTCATGGTTTGCATTTTCTCACTGGCAAAGAGAAAATAAGACCAAGATTTAGGAATTGTAGCCAAGTATAATGTTATAGTATGCTCAGCAACAATTTCGATAGTACTGCAATATTAACATCACCTATTTTTCTAAGTATGGTGTAAGGTTTTTGTTGAGGAATCAAAGAATCTTATATATCTCGTATGTTTGGCCATGGTGTAAAAACAAGGTTAGAATGTTTATATAATAAGTACAAAACTTTGCAAGTATTTCAAATGATTTGGTTCTGATATTTGTAAACATACATATATATTTCATTGAAAATCCATACGAGTCATAAGAATTCTAAGATTTGCCTCGGTAAATATCCTGATCTAACATTCTATCGCAATCTTGTGTATTCAAACTCTTACTCTTAGTCTTTTCGATCATTATCCAAGTTTGTGTGTCTCATACCACATGACTTTGGTAATAAGGGTGTTAACCAAGTTAAATTGTATGAACACGGTCTCTAAAAACATCGGCTGAATAGTAGTTTACTAATAGTATCTTCCAAATTTACTCGTCCCATACCGTGTAAACAATTTTCTCCAAATGTTTCTTTTCACACAAGGTCATGGGTATTCTTACTTCCACATTTTATTTAGTATCTTCCAATTTTGTTGTGTCCCATACCACTCCAAAGTTAGTGATACAAAAGAAAGAATGGTTGTAAGTCGGCCCACCAAAGATAGTCTTAAACAAAACATTTCGTTCATATATAAAAGAAAAGTTTACATGCCATTAATCAATCTTGATTTTCCTGCCTACTACCGCTCCTTCTAGACCTACTGCTAGGTACAGAACGACTACTACCAAAAGGTTGAGAATTTGCTCGCTCTGCGTCGAAGTTTTGCATACGTGTTAATATATCATTTTGAGTCTCTCTCATTTCAGCAATATTGGATGTCATTTCATTTAACCGTTCTAATGGGTTAGTCGATTGTCCCATTGGGGGAAAGTATTGGTTGTACGGGTGACTCATAGGTGAAGGGTAGTTGTTTTGATTGTACGGGGATCCCCTAACTGGAACCCTTGGATATTTGGATTTGTTTGAGGTGAAAATTTTTGAAACAATGGGTCCATTGGGATATTCTGCCATCCAAAATTTAGTGCCGCCCAATACTGTTGTTGTTGGTTCACAGCAACTTGTGGAACTGGCCGATACGGTACCTCAGGAGTTGGAAACCTTTGGTACGAAGTGTTGCCTTGAGTTGGCACGTTCCAGGTTGGTGGATTTACTTGAGTATTTTGTCTATCTTGAGGTTGATTTAGGGTGGCAAATAACTCTTCCTCAGTGAATAGTCGATCGGTTGGATCACTATTCGGGGCTGGGTTTGATGTAGGATTCTATTTTGGCTCATTATTCGGTACTTCCCTGACAGAAATCTTGCGTCGACTTTTCTGAAGACAACGTCCATGTCCGTCTCTCATTCTTTCGGCATTTCCCATTGTTGTATCGAATACTTCCTCGTCAGTTACCCCTCCCCTCGTGACATATATCTTGAAGATAGAAGATGGTGTAACCGACTCAGTGATCTGCCTCGAAGTCCCATCAAAAGTGTTGATGTTTGCTTCACATAGCATCCTCATGATCAAGACTCCGTAACCGAGGAATTCCTTTCTCAAATGGTTTTGAATCACCCTCAACATTTGTTGGATGATGATGTGTGGTAGGAAGACCTTTATTTCCTTCTCTATACAATATAAGACAAGAAGTTGGGCCCTTGACATAGTGCTTCTAGTCCCCCTTTCTGGCAAGATGTTGCAGAACACAATTTTTTCAAGGCCGGCAAGAGATGGCTTAAGATAATTGTTTGGGAGGTTGGTGAACGTCGATTGAGTGTATGACTCTTTGGTGAGGGAATTGAACAATTGTTTATTAGACTCCGCGATTTCTGCAATTGTCTGGGGTTCATGTGGATCAATAATTCTCTCATCAATCGGAATTTCCATAAGTCGAACAATAATCTCGATGTTGATAGAAATTTTTATTCCCATGACTGTTGTTTCCAAAATAAGGTTGATCTCATCTTCTTGAAGTCCCACGCAATTCATGGCTTCATAGAAGGATCTCACCAAGTTGTAAGAGACGTGGCCCTCAACTTTTGTTGTGTTCAACCACCCAGAGTTGCGAGTTTGTCATGAAGGATCGGAGGAAGCGGAGATCTCTATTATCGATGTTCCTCATAGTCATAACCTCCCTTTTTAACAATTCCTTGAGTGTAGTGGGAATTGGTTCCCTACTACTGAAAGTTGCTCCTTCACTTGAGGCCATTTTCTGCTGAAAGGAAAATAAATT
>JAYMFD010002408.1:0-27576 GCA_035771175.1 Paratinospora sagittata
TGTTATTTCATCAATAAAAACAAAAAAAAATATCAATAATTATGTATTATTTTCAACTTCATTAACCAACATAGCAATATAAATTTTAAAAAATAATTTAATAAGCTAACAAATTATGTAGTTTATGGGATATGCTTTACCAAAAAGAGAAGAAAAGAAGCAAAAATAAATAAATAAATAAAGTTGAAATAAGATAAAAATTTAAAAATAAATTAAAAGAGTTCCCAATCTTCTTTTAATTAACTCTTATAAAACAAGATTAAAAAATAATACATTTAAATAATAAACTAATAAATTAAGCATGGTGGAATTCAAACGAGCAAAGTATATGATTGAGAAGCAGGCCACCAAAAAATTAAATATTAAAACAAAAAAAATGAATTAAGATCAAAAGCCACCATTTCAAATTCATCAATCCACTTAATAAGATTGATTTTGTTAGGTCACTTATTGGTATTTTTATGAATTAAAAATGTTTATTTATATTAGTTTTTTAGCTTATACTACAATAAATCTAGATATTTAAGCATATATAAAAAAAAATTCTCTGAACTTCTCTAATTTAACAAATTTTTACAAAAATTCTCCATGTGAAATTAAACTTCTCCGAATTAATTATAATCTTCAAGTGACCGAAGTCAAGTCGAAATTGAATTTTCGATCCTTGGATGTACGTTAAACAATGTTAATGTAAAAACACATGTTTCAAACCATTATATTTATACTTTTATATGTGAAAAGTATCTATTTATGTTTGTTTTCATCATTTCTAATAGTAATTATGCATATTTTAACATCTATATAGAAATTCTTTAAACTTCTCTAAGTTGGCGAATTTTTACACTAATTCTCCAAAACTTCTCGAACTTCCCCGAATTAATTCCGATTTTTAAAGGTCGAAGTGTCGGGCGAAGTCGAAGTTTCAAACCTTGGTCCCCGTATCCTAGAATTTGAAAATGAACAAGTCGGACCTCTAAATTGTACCCGTATCCAACACCCATACCTAGTTCAGTTAACATTGACTATAATACTTTGGAACCAAAGATTGTGTCATACAATGCAAAGGGGTATTACTCCTGTTCCATCAAGCCTCCAAGATATGATGAATGGCATTAAAGAAATCTGATTCATCAACCAACACTTAAAACTTCCCTTCCCCCGTTCCACACAAATTGGATAACATTGGACCTTAGGGTGGCTCCAAAAGGAAACTGATCTTTTGTGGTTTTTGTTTGACTTGAACTCTAGATCCATGCCATATGAGGCGCCAGTGTTGTCAAGGCGGTGCCTAGGCCCCTTGGGTAGTGGCACCGCCCAGACCACCGTCTAGGCAGTTTGGGGAGGTCTAAGCAAATATTTTTTTAAAGGGTTTTTTTTGAATTTTTTTTTTGTTAAAACCTGCGAAATCCTCTCCTTTCTTCCACTTCGACTTCTGAATTAAATTAATAATTACTTATAATTTAATAAATAAATTAAATTAATAATTACACACACACACACACACACACACACACACACACACACATATATATATATATATACAAGTGAGGGACCAATGAATAAATAAATAAATTTTTTAAGAACTTCTAAATAAATATTTTATATCTCGCCTTAATCTCGCCTCGCCTAATTAAGGTTTACCGCCTACTATCGCCTTTCTGCCTTGACAACACTGTGAGGCACTGCACTTACTAGGTTAAGCTTGAGTTGTTTTGGATACCTCTAAGATTTCCTCTGTTGGGTAATTTGAATGTTGTCTAAATGAGAGTTTGGGTTTGGATTTAGTCAAATGTGAAACCACCAAGTGTGAATTCTAATATGACTTCATTTTATAAGATTAATTAGTTTTAAGAATATTACCAAGTTCATATGAAAGCGTTCTACTCGTATTCTCATGGCGAGTCACTAACAAATCATCAAGAGGTAGTGATTAAAACTCTTCACTCGTTTCCATAAACTACCTTTGGAGTAGGTAAGATGGAAACTTGAGCAATGGAGGAAAGTCAAAAACATAGTGTTTCTAATTTTCTTTATGTTGCTTAGAAACCATGATCCAAAAATACAGCAAAGAACTGAAAAGAGATTCATCCTCCTAGACCTAATGGTTTTGCTTTTGGCCGAAATGTATGAAATGGAATGTTAGCACCATCATTTCTCCATGCATCATAAAAAATATCATTAGCATATCTAAGTGTTGGTTCCAATTAGGAAGACTGACCTTTTAGCAAACAACGGTAATGATATAGGTAGTGGAAGGCCTAATATAACTTAGACAAAAATAATTAAGAAAAATATAGCTACTTGTAAACTAAATGTCAATTTAGCCCTTGATCAAGTTGAATGGAGGAAGCAGATTCATGTAGCAGCTTAGTTAAGTTAAGTTGAATTGAGTATATCTTGTTATTGCATGTTCAATCAAGATTGCATTGCCTGATCTAAAACCACGAATAATAATGAGAGAGTTCGTTCAAAGCATTTGACATATGTATTACTAATCTCCTTGCGATGTTTCGGAGGATCTTGTGACCACAAAGTGAGATTTTCATTTATGTTGTATAATCCAACAGGGGAACGGATGTGAGTGCAGAGAACTTGCATCAAGGATTCACCCATGTGTTCGAGTCAACCTTTGAGAGTGTCGAAGGTGTTGCCGAGTATGTTGCACATCCGGCTCACGTTGAATTTGCAAACATCTTCTTACCAGCTGTAGACAAAGTCATTATCATCGACTTCAAGCCCACTACTGTCAAGCATTGAAGCATACAAAATCTCCAGCTGTTTTGTCTCTTACTTACAGTTACTTCATCTACTACTATTCTTCCTTTGTTGAGATATATCTGCCTAAACTTGATGTTTTTATGTTCAACCAAGTCTCTTGATCTTTTTGGGTGGTGTCTGTTGCAACCAATATTCCAATGTTGATTGGCTGCTTGATGATTGAAAAATGCAAAGTTTGTTTGTGGTGAGAATAAGAAAGAGACATGCATGAATAAAGAGAAGAAATAGAGATGGACCAAAGTGTAATAAGACTTATTTTAAGAATTATTTTGTCCCCCTTTCACATTTTTTTTTTTTTCGTAACTTTCAGTCTTCTTTAATTTATATGCAACACACACACGTGCCAATGTCCATGTACTAATGCCCATGGACTAATATACATAGGTTGAATAATAATTTGATGATGGTTAATTAAATCATCTAATGGGTGTTTGGTGGCCAGCCACTGCAATCGAAATAAGATAATCTTGTATAAAAAATATTATTTTAACTATAAAAGTTACAATTATATATATATATATATATAATTATACATATATATTTATTTAATATTAATGCTTTATATTTTTTCTAAAAAAAATTAAAAAATATATAGAAAAGTTGTTTTTAATTAATTAATGATTTATTTATTTTTGTATCATTTCTATGTTTTTAAACCCAAATATTTTCTCAATAAAGATTTCTCATTTAAGAAAAAAAAAGAAGAGAGAAGAAGAAAAGTTCCGTGAGGTTGGCGTCTTGGTGAGGTCTGCATTCAAAGCTCAATACAATTTTGTGTGAATTGAGAACCAGCCACGCATTCCCTCTCAACAAACCTTCTTTCCCACCTTCTTCAAGCCTTCAATATAAACAACAACATCAATATAAACAACAACAACAAGAAGAAGTTGCAGAGAGAGATTAGCAAGAATGAAAGAGGAAGAAGAATCGAATCCAACGATTGAGATTAACAATCTCAAGTTCACGTACCCAGGAATCGATGGCCACCCACCTCCCGGATCCACACCTTTGATCGAAAACTTCTCTCTCTCCTTCAATTCAGGCGACCGCTGCCTTCTCGTCGGATCCAATGGCGCTGGTTCCATCTCAAACATATTATTCATTCAATTTCTTCTCTGTTTTTCTTAAGTTTTTCTTCAATTATTCTCTGAAATTATTAATGAGTATGCTTGTGATGTTAGGAAAAACGACGATTCTGAGAATACTTGGTGGGAAGCACATGGTGGAGCCTCACATGGTTCTTGTTCTCGGTCGATCTGCTTTTCATGATACGACTCTTACGTCTTCTGGGCAGCTTTGTTATCTTGGCGGCGAGGTTTGATTCCTTATGGGCATCCCTTGTTTTGAATTATTATTATTAGAATATATGATTTGAATTGGTGTGTGAGTTTATAATATTGGTGATGTAAATGTTGTGTGCAGTGGAAGAGAGATGTGGCATTTGCTGGGTTTGAGGTTTCGATACAAATGGATGTTTCTGCGGAGAAAATGATATTTGGGGTTTCAGGGATTGATCCTGAAAGAAGAGCTGAGCTCATTAAGGTAATAAAACAAACATAGGTGTGCTGTTCTGAAATGGGCTTTTTGAGATTGATCAGCTAAATTTAATTTTTTGTTGATATTGTTAAATTCTTCTCCTGTGTGGAATCAAATTCATCTTTGTATTCTAGTTGTTTTGATTTTAATTGAGTGGAAGTTTTAACTCCTGCTTTTGGTTTTGAATGAAGGAAGGAGGTATCTGATAGTAGATTGTATAATTTGGTACTATCCTCTGTCATAGGTTGGGATTTTTAACACAAAGTTGTTGTAGGTTGAAGCTTAACACTAAGAATTTTTATGAATGAAGATAAGGTTGAAATGTTAATTAGTACACTTGCTTTCTCATTTCATATTTTTTTCAGCTGTAAAGAGTATTGTGTGCATGTCACGTTGGGCGGTCCTAGACCTCAACTTGTATCAATATTGTCCTCAATTTAACCATCCCTGCGTCCAAGTGTAGGGTTTTTACTCGGAAAGGACTCAATATTAATGAAGATGAGATCCACCTATATCTGACATGGGATTATTATTTCGGTCCACACATACCCAACATGTCAATCATAATGTGGAGGGGTGATGTTTAGATTCACCATACAAAGAGTTCTATCATGCTATAAGTAATGAAGATGAGATCCACCTATATCTGACATGGGATTATTATTTCGGTCCACACATACCCAACATGTCAATCATAATGTGGAGGGGTGATGTTTAGATTCACCATACAAAGAGTTCTATCATGCTATAAGATGAGTAACATATTTCAGCAAATCATAAGTTTGTTCTGTTGCAAGTGTGATCATGGTAGAATAATAGTGGTCTCCCATACTGAATTCAGTGTTAATACATGTCTGGCATGGTAATATATGAGAAGGTGGGATGTTATTCTTTGCATTTCTTTCTTAAAACAAGTAATCGAACTAGGATCTTATAAAATAATGATTTTATAATCTTAAGTTGGTTCCAACTTTTTACTTGGTTTATGGAATAGGTGCTAGATATTGATCTATCGTGGAGAATGCACAAGGCATCAGATGGCCAAAGAAGACGAGTTCAAATATGCATGGGTCTCCTCAAGCCATTTAAGGTTTCTTTTTTACTTCATTAGCTAACATCTTACTTATAATTATTTTTTGTTATATATTCATAGCATATATGTGTAACCTATGCTTGTCTTATTTTCCCTTATTCCTATAGGTTCTCCTTCTTGATGAGATCACTATCGACCTTGATGTGCTAGCAAGGGCTGACCTCTTGAAGTTCCTTAAAAAGGAATGTCAAGAGCGAGGTGCCACAATAATATACGCAACCCACATATTTGATGGTCTTGAGGACTGGCCATCACACATTGTATTACCCTTCCTCTGCCTTAGTTTTATTTATTTACTTCTTTCATTTTTGTAGTGAGACTTTATGAGCTTTCGCTGGAACTAGAGGATCCTATCCCTATTAATGTCATTTTCAGGTTTATGTCGCCCATGGCAAATTGCAATTAGCAATGCCAATGGAGAAAGCAAAGGAGATCAGCAATTTGTCTCTGATGGTTGGTCTTTTTACTTATGTATAATATTTCGCTCTTAGAAAATTATTATGTTGTTTCCCATTTGTTTGTCACTTCTCTTTGATGAGAAATAGAAAAATAGAATCTGCCCATTGAACTAATGATGATGATGCTTACCATATAAATTTGTGGATATGTAGCGAACTGTGGAGAGTTGGCTAAGGAGAGAGAGAGACGAAGAGAGGAAGCGAAGGAAAGAGAGGAAGGCAAGTGGTCTTCCGGAATTTGAAAAGCAGGTTGATGGAACCCGAGTCGCTGGCGATCCTGCACGTAGTGTTGCTCAAGCAATGAACAATGGTTGGGCAGCAGGAAGGCTTCATTCCACCCTGGCAGGTGAAGAGAATTTCTTTTTCAGCTCAAATAGCGTGCTTAGACAGTAGAACAGCAGATTCATTCAGCAACTACAATTTCTAATGGTATGTTTCAGCATTCACAGCTATTCAATTATTATTATTATGTAAGTAAAATGATATGAATCCTAAGTATCATTACAGTATGTAGGGATTCGATTTTTCATTAATGTAGAATAATATGAATCCAAATGTCATTATTGCTTGTAAGTGACTCTAGGATTCATTTTTCTGTAAAAGTTGTGTAATGCTTACGCTTTTTATTGTTATCAAAAAAATATGATCAAGATTAACACGTTATGTTAAGTGTACAATCTATAATTTGGGCACACAGAAGACCCAAAACAAGGATGGGGAAATGTAACTATATGTGTTGCTTCAAAGGGGAGGAAGACACCTGTCGGGTGCCAAAAAATAAATACCAAAAAAAAATAAAAGTGCATTTCTTTAATTAGCATTGACATGTTAGCTATTTATTACTGCTTATTTATTTATTTATTTTGAACAGCAATCTGTCTTCATTAAGCTTTTCCCAAGTAGTTAAATAGGTTAGCGATATGAATCCACTTTCTCTTAGTTAAGGTTTAAGTCAATAATTAAATTACAATAAGTAGTTGTCTTTTTCTTAGTTATCTTTATTTTTGTGATTTATTGTAAATTGTTAATAGGCCGCCCTTGACTGATGTAAGTAAGATCTTCGCTATATATGTTAAAACTACCTTTAATTGACTAAAAATATAAATTTTGAATAATGTAAATTCACATGTGTTGATCAGATAATGCACTATGCATTGTAGTATATATATACCACGTACGGGCTACATTCTTTTAAGTATTAGACAGGCACAATGGTGGCCTGACTCAAACACCCGTAGATGAAAATAACTATGCCCACTTACCGTGCGTTGATCCTTGACTCAATGATTTGACACTAGATACGCGAGCTTGAGGAACAGTGATTTTTTTTGTGTAGCATTATTATTGTGTTTGGTATTAGATATGCGGTCAGATAATGTCATATCTAATGATGATTTGACATTAGATATGCGTAGATATGCGGTCAGAGAATGTCATTCTAACAACAATATGTAACTATATGTGTAGCTACATTTTAATGTTGGTTAGATGAAGTTGAATAGTTGCATATGTTATATCAAAACTTTTGTACTTCAGAAAAACATATTCCGATCAGGCATTATTTCAGTCAAGAATGAAGGAATGATTATTTCATGACCCCTTATAAGGTTTTTGTAGTCTATTTTGTTAGCCATCGTGAACTACCGAACCGTGAGACTACTAATAGCAGTAGCACCAATTATAAAATAGCAGCTTTTTAGAATATCCAAACCTCGTGCACCTACGGAACCTAAAAATGCACAACAATTATCTACAGTGTATCTCAAGCCATAGCCTTTCCCACTGGATTATGACTAATTTCTCAGAATGGCAAGTTATTCAGGTTCAACAGATTTTCACAACATGGAAATAACAGATTTACACATTAAAAAGGAAAGAATGATTCAAACAAATCCAGTTTGATTCACAGGAGTGTGAAGAGGGAAGAATAGAAGAACTTGTAAGGGGGAAATTGCTCTTAAAATTATTCTGGGCTTTAGGAAACAAATAAATGTGTTTATGCCTGTAATTATAGCAATTAAAGAAAGTAAACATAGTATGACAAGACTTAACCTTTTTGTGCAACATTAAACACTTCAAAAATGAAAATAAAACAAGCCAACAAAATAACAGCACCACCATATAGATATCTACTCCCGACGCAGCAAACCTCAATGTCATCGCTGGGTTTCTTTTCTATGCCTGCACAAAAGACCACCGACCAAAAACCATAAGAGAAAACCATTAGAGAATTGTTTTAGCCGTTCTACTTGAGACTGAATACGCACGGATTAGATCTTAGGCCGCCTACCTTGTTGGCAATGTTGTTGGACAGCCAATCCAAACCTTCATACAACCCTTCTCCAGAGGTAGCACACGTGCTCTGGATGTACCTACACAAATTCACCACCAAAACACAAATTGATGATAGTGTCTGAACAAAAAGCACGCACAAAAGTTTTTTTATTCAAACCATTACCAGTGGCGTTGGCGGAGGGAGTGCAGTCCAAGCTTGTCAGTGATCTCAGCAGCATTCATTGCATTTGGAAGATCTTGCTTATTTGCAAACACGAGGAGCACTGCATCTCTCAATTCATCCTGCCCATAGAAAGAAAGAAGCATATATAAATCAACATAACTATCTATTGATGTGTGCAACAGCGGCAAATATTACATGAAAAGAGCAATTAATCTTAAATTTACCTCATTCAGCATCCTATGAAGTTCATCTCTCGCCTCAACAACACGGTCCCGGTCATTGCTGTCAACAACAAAGATAAGACCTTGTGTGTTCTGAAAGTAATGTCTCCACAATGGCCTAATCTGAAATTTTAACAAAATTACGGAAATTTAGTAACGAAAGATTCATCAAATTACATAAATTTGAACCAAATCTAGATGCCATTTCAATTCTCAATACTATTTCACATACATAGATGAATTTTTTTTTTATCATGTACAAGAGATTCACCTATTCAATTCTCAATTTCATTCATAAAGCTCCAAATCAATTTTATACCGATTATAGATCCCGACAACTATGAACCTTGATTTCCAACTACCAACTATTCCTACATAACCTTAACCATCCAACATCAAGGAGGCTTGCATATCATCCATCTCACCAAAACAATCATGCCTACAACAAATTGTATTGCATCCAACCATAAACTCAAACCTTAACACTTACTCTTTAACTCACAACCTTGATTTCCAACTCAACTTTCAGACAAAAGTTTTAACCAACCAAGATACGCAAGTACCGCCTAACTTACAAATGCAAATGCATCCATTTGTATGTACTATGCATGCAAAATATCAATAGGTTATGTACTTCATCAGTCCAGATATATTACTCAAGTTCTTTCATTATCTTTTTCAATATTGGCCACAAAATGGTTTGTCTCCCTTCAATGAGCAAAAAGAAACAGAAGAATGATATTTGATTGTGGCTACAATTAATCTAGCTTATGATCAAGTTAGGTACTGACATACAAAAGCCTACACGGCACCGGACCGTCTAAACGCACGTCCAGCATACAAGGACATGTAGATCCATGTGGATAGATATTGTACACATGCAAGTATCAACAATTTCAGCCATAGTGTCAGTGTTTCTACATTGACCAAAAGAAACAACAATAAAACATTTAGGCTTGAGTTGATCTAGCTTATGGAAATGTTCAGTGCAGAAGAACAAATACCTATTCAGCACTAGACCATGTATAAGCATCTCCACCACCAAAATACATATGTATATAGATGTTGGATAAACAGAGCAATTGCTTGTTTACTATGTGCATTTCTACATATTAATCTCTATGTTGCAGAAAAAAAATAATGACATATCAGCCACAACAGGGATTGTCTCCCCTTGACATTCCATATGACAGAAAGACAAGTGGCTTTCCTGTCTATAGCTTATGATCATATTAAGTGCTGAAAGTTAGATATTTAGGGTGCATATCTACATAGTAATCTCTACATTGCAGAAAAAAATTAAAATATAAGCCACAACATGGATCGTCTACCCTTAGCATTCCATAAGAGAAAACAGAAAGACGGTGGCTTTCCTGGCTATAGCTTTTGATCATATTAAGTGCTGAAAGTTAGATATTTAGCCAGCACTGGACAGTCCATAAGCATGTCCAGTATCATTAAAAGGTCACCGACGGCATGCGTACATCAATATACATCTAAAGTTCACTGCAAGCACTGCCTGACTCTATGTCCATGCATAGTAGCAGAAAATCCTTGGCACAATGTGGGCCACAACATGTATAGTCCCCCCCTTGTGAGACCAAAAGAGAGAAATAAATACAAGATGGCCTGACTATAGCTTATGATTATGTTAAGTGCTGATGGAGAAACATCTAATCAGCACTGGACCGTCAATAAGCACGTCTAGTTTTATATCAACATTAGCCTTGAAACAATATGGGCCACCCAACATGTATAGTCGCCACTTGTCCAACCAAAAGAGAGAAATACAAGGTGACCTAACGAATTATAGCTTATGATTGTGTTAAGTGCTGACTAGAATCATCTAATCAACACTGGACTGTCAATAAGAATGTCCAGTTTCATATCTACACATTAACCTTGAAACAATTTGGGCCACAACATGTATAGTCCCCACTTGTCCAACCAAAAGAGAGAAATACAACGTGACCTAACTAATTATAGCTTATGATTATGTTAAGTGCTGACAGAGAATCATCTAATCAGCACTGGACTGTCAATAAGCATGTTCAGTTTCATATCTAGATTAGCCTTGAAATAATATGTGCCACAACATGTATAGTCCCCACTTGTCCAACCAAAAGAGAGAAATACAAGGTGGCCTAACTAACTATAGCTTATGATTATGTTAAGTGCTGACGGAGAATCATCTAATCAGCACTGGACCGTCAATAAGCATGTCTAGTTTAATATCAATATTATCTTTGTTTTTTTTGGAAGATACAATGTTAGTAATTAGTTATATAACTAACTCCATCACTAAACCACACTCTCAGGAGGTATTAGGCTCGTTCTAGACCCTTTAATCCTCCTCACCCAAGGCAGTTGTAAGAGTTGAACCCGGAACTTTTGGGTTCCAAAGCCACCTCTTTGCCAACTGCACCAACACGATGTTGGCTATTAGCCTTGACACAATATGGGCCACAAAAAGTATAGTCCCCACTTGTCCAACCAAAAGAGAGAAATACAAGATGGCCTAACTTACTATAGCTTATGATTATTGTTAAGTGCTGATGGAGAAACATCTAATCAGCACTGGACCGTCCATAAGCATGTCCAATTTCATATCCATATAACTTCATATTTTATGCATTTCTTTCTCAATGAATTTCTCTTTCTATTAGGGTTGTGCAATTTCATCCTTCCAGTGCCTGTTTGCAGCTACTTAACTTGCCAATAAATTAAAACCAATTTAAAGTGAGTGCAAGGTTACTAGTGCTACTATACAGCTTTGTTACGAGCTGCATCTATGCATCAAACAAGTGAACAGTAAATCTTCACTGGAAGAAGGATCTCCTTATAGAAACATCCATTTTGGTGAAAACCCACCCTGATGATGAGACACATTAGCTTTCATTTCCTCGAGTCACTAGTAGAACTTATCCCATTATTCAACCAAAATAATGATTGACTAAATAGAAATAGCTTATGACAGTCACTTTATTAAGTGCCAAAAATGCATCTCACCAGCACAGTCGACCATCCATAACTGGAATTTGAAAGCCCTTTGAGAGAAGCTCAAATGGTTAAGTTAAAATTTTCAAAGGGAAAACCTTATGAAGACCCATAATTTCAATATATGCGAAAAAAGTCATCAAAACCGTATACCTAAGTAACTTGAAATAATACCAGCCACAAAATGGATTGTAAAACTCAGCCCAGCCAAAATAAAATACATAATTGTAACATCAGCATAAATATTACTGATGTTCACAAGAGAGAAACAATTATCAATCAATTACCCAATCCACAATCACATATCAGAAATATGTATACATATGCTTGCAGTATCACACACAACTATCATGAAAGATAATCAGTAATCAGTACCAGCCCTTCCCTATAAAATGCCTTGCAGAGAACCCTAGTTAGGAATTCCAAGGCTATGTTCACTGATGAGTTTAGAATATGCCACCATACTAAAGCAACAAGCAATCAGAGGATCGATAATAAAAGGGATATGCAAATGATACCTTGTCCTGACCACCAACATCCCAGACAGTGAAGCTAATGTTTTTATACTCCACAGTCTCCACATTAAATCCTGAAACCATCAAGACCTCAAATGAGTTGGAATCAAACATGGATAGTGGAAAATAGAAAGGCAGAAATTTTAGCCAAAAGCATAATCGCAACCATGTTTAACGACAAACTTCAGTTTTTTCTAGTCATATCAATCACAATTTCCTCCCAACTTTTTTTGGATCCAACAACCATGCAATGATTACAGGGATGGATTTGTAGTGTTTAATGTCTCCATAATCTGTATTGCACCTAGTTAATTATATATAATTAAGTCAACACTACCAAACTCACTTAATTATCTTCTTAATGCTCTAGCATTTGCTAATCAGTTTCTTAAAAGTTACTGTAACTGGAAATATAAATTCTAACTAATTCTAACACTTAAACCAGGCTGCACTGCATAATGCATACATGATAAACACAGAGAGGAAGTAAGAAGACATACCAATGGTAGGAATTGTAGTGACAATTTCTCCCAGCTTGAGCTTGTACAAAATAGTGGTCTTACCAGCAGCATCAAGACCAACCATCAGAATGCGCATCTCTTTCTTCGCAAAAAGCCGACTGAAAAGCTTGGTGAAAGACAACCCCATCTTGACCTCTAGAGATTCACAAAATATAATATGAGCAATCTATCTAAAATGAACCTCATGTATGTTATAAATTGAAAATTAGAGATAAACCCCCATTCAGAGTACAAAGCTATTGAATGCATCATTAGCAAAGTATAAATATAAATATAAATATATATATATATATATATATAAATATATATATTGTATAGAAAAGTAATTCCTCCTGTTAATCAAATCTGTGGACATCCTAAGCTATTCAACTTTTGTCCTTAGTATCAAAAAGGTTAAAGTCAATTTAAAAAAGCTGTGACGATCACATGCATTGTTCATGATCTGCCGGCTAAAAGAAAAATACATACACGCACACACAAAAGCAGAGAAACACAACTTGCAGGGTTTGAACAAATAACATAGCCAGACTTGTTCAATAGAACACCTACACATGGTGACTTATAAAACTCCTGAAACTCAACCAAACATTCAAAGCAATAGGCCATCGCCACCACGTCCAAGAAGGAAGTCCACATGAAAAAATGAGGAGGAATCGATAACTCATCCACTCATATCTATCAAACGAAATCAAATGGCACCTCACGATTCACTCGTCAAAACAAAGTAAACCACAGAACCTATCAGTTCCGCTCATCAACAATCAATAAAAACCGCTAAAAGAAAAAAAAAATGAACCAATAGAACCATCAAACATATACACAAAACACCTGGAAAACAAAGAAATACAACAACACGCAGCAGATCATCCAGATCGAAACAAACAAAACCGTATATCGTAACAGGCAGTAATAAATCCAACCTCAGATCTAGAAATCAAACGAGAAAAAACAAGATCCAAACCGCTTCCGGACCAAAAACAATAAATCTCAACCTTAAATCGCCGCTAGACGGATTAAAACTCAAACGCCGCCTTAGATCTAAGTAATATTCTCAATCTAGGGTTTCTAAAACCCGAAAAGGAAGCGAGAAAAACCATAGATCCAGAAATTAACCAGAGACAAAACGCAAATCGAAACAAACAAACAAACCTTACTTTATCTTGTTTTGCCACTGAAACAAACCTTACTTGAGATTGAGAAAAGAGAGAACGAAAGTTGTTTCCAACAATCCGAGCAAGCAGATCTCTCACTAGCCGTCGCCCAAACCAGACGACGAACAAATGCAATGAAGGCGAGACTATATATAGACGATCGATGAGAACAGCCGTTATGACGCTGTTAGTGGAGTAAGGACAAATGATGCGTCATTTCTACGCTTGTCGAAGCAATAGAAGCCGTTAACCAAAGAATCAAATCGAATCGAATGATGGATGGCGGTACTTCTGAAACGCGACATGACGTTACTGAAAATTACTAATGATGCCATCCTTTAGGCCAAATGTATTAATCACATATCAAAAATAAGAATTGTTTTAGAAAAACATTGAATTAAATGCAAGCTCTTTTTCTTTAAGCATTTAATGGCAGTTTAAATAATAGAGTTCCTCAATTAGAATTGCATAAAAGTGTAAAATTTAAACCAAATGTAAAACACTTTCACTTCTATTTAAAAAATTTAAAAAAAAAAAAGTTTAAAGGTACCTAGAAATGAATCTGAAGAATATGGCTTTGATTGAGCAAGCTGACTGCAAAATTATTATTTTTGATGATAATTCAATACGTATTACTAGCCCTTTATCTCACAGGTATAGCTTTTATGTTAAGTAATTTCTAACAATTACCCCAAGGAGATATGAACATGACATGAAATATATATGAATTAGGAATTTGTGTTTAAAAGATGAAAAGAATACATGGTCACCACCTTCCCTAAAATTACAATGACCCATGGTTGAAACAAAATATATCTCAACCCTTTCTGGGTATTCTTCTATTTTCTATAATATTGCAGAAATTTTTTGAGTCTTCAATGGCAATGAAATGGTGTCTTCTGTCATTCCAAATCTACACAAAATTGAGGGTTTGTTGAAACTTTGTTTCAGCAGTTCTGGAGGAGAAGAAAGCTCAAAACTGATGGGAATCAGAAGAACTTTGTCAAGGATTAATATCAGCTGCTCCCCATTCACGATATCATTCTCGTCGTACAGACAATCTCTCTATCAAAAACCCAAAAAAAAAAAAAAAACAATCAGCTAACAAATTCAAATGGTTGAGTTGAGTTGAATACTTTCACCTAAGGAAACCGGAAGAAAAAAAAAGGCGGGTGAATCAAATTGGAGAAGTTGAATTAGATAACATTTCCACGGTGCATCTTTTTCCTAATGTCCCACTCGAATGGACATTTCTACAGAAAAAATCGGATTGAAAACTTATCGGATTAACAGAAGAAGAGCTTGGAAGAAACATACTTATCAGTTCATAAGTAACAATCATTGACGTTCCATAGAGCGACATATTCAAGAAACGGGGTCCAAATCCTCTATAGAAACCTCTCCATCCATCTTCCTCAAAGAGTGCCTTTGTTGTCTTTAAAACAGATGGTCTTCCAACGCCATAATTATCTATGACCTGTCATTTTAAGAAAATAAAATTAACAGTGGGAGCAAACAATTTCCAAAAAAGTATTCAAACAATCTGGAATGCAAGAGGACGAGGAATATACATATTGCTTCTTCACTAATTTTAGTTTAGTGAACAATAATATAAAGCCTTACTACAATAAGAGACCAACGAGAGCATTTCAAACAATATGAAGAATTCTTACAAAAATGAGTTTGAAAAATACCTGAAGCCGTGTCTTTATTGTGTCTATCGGAGTAGTTATAACTGAAGAACAAGCACCAGCCAGCATTCCTGCAGTTGCCTGAACAATAACCATCTCTGTATGAGATGGCTTGTTATCCCCATTATTTCCATAGCCCAAGCTCCTTCAATCATAAAATCAAAGCTATTAGCCTAAAAACACTCAAACAGAATTACCCGATACTGATAGACACACCTCCAGATAATATTCTGAGCCGCGCCATAGGAACCCCACCAAAGAGCAGATGCTGGAGATTGGGTCACTGCTGTGAGTCCAAAGCCTCTATATAGACCACGAAACCCTTCAACTCTCATCACTTTATGCGCAATATCAAGAGCTCCATTGCAGACCGTAGTCCCTGGAAGGCCTTGCACCATTAGCCTCTGGCATATCTGAGAACAGTATTGTTCTATTAATTGAACAAGGCATGAAATTGTGCATGACAAATGACTTCCATGAAAAAATTAAAAAATGTGGTGATTTGTACATCTTCAAACAGGGAACTGCCTTCTCCTCAGCTTCGAACCCATGAAAAATAGAAGAAAATCATTTGGAAAAAAAAATAGTAGACTTACCACATCCAAAGGAACAAAGTATACACATGAAACGAGATTTGCAACCATGCCAGCCACTCCGTTAGCAACACCAATACGTGTGGCTTCAGGCATATCCAAACCTTCGGTATATTTTAGCATCATATCCTTGGACATTTCAAGTGATGTCAAAGCCAAGACCCTACCCGGCAAAGCTCCAATTGCGGAAGTACCAAATCCTCTATAAATGCCAGGGATACCATCGTTTTTCAAGATATGATTAAAAGTAGACATACCACGCATGTGACTAGACCCTGATCCAGATACTTGGATTCTAGTCTTTACAACTGCAGTTGGGTGCAGTGAAGCCGACTGGGCAGTAAAGAGGATAGCTCCAATAACATGGAACCTTGTCTTGTCCAACCTTAAACAGAGGCCCGAGAAAATAAGGGTCAGCCAAGTTGTAATTCGGTCTTATAAACACATAAAATCACCACAGACGATATAAAATAAAAAAATGAATTAAAAAAATACCATCCTTTTCAGGAAAGAGAAAGAGCAATCTATAAATTCAGGCAGAGCAATGGTGAATTTGCATTTTGCAAACTAACCATATTTACATCAAGGACGTGATATAAGGATAATGGTATCATCAAAGCAAAATACATTGAAAAAGGGAAACATAACACAACATGAACATGACTTTGAACAAAAGATTGAAAGAGAGAGAAAGTGATCATGGTAAGCCCATCATTAACGGGCAAAAGACTCATTAATGTTGGTGGGCCTGGATCTCAACTAGTGCCAATACTATCCCCAGTTAACCACCTCTGGCCCCAAGTGTGGTAGACTACTAATGAGGAGGAGATCCACACTTATATCTCATACTATGAACTTCTTTTCTTTCCTTTGTGGGACTATTCTTTCCGTCGCATCCAACAATTAATAATATTGCAAGTATGTTTTGACTATCAAAGAAATAAGAGTTGAATTGATTGCATTACTTTATTCACAAACTGTAGCCATATAAATACACAACTTGTCATAGCTACAGATGGCAACTACAGAGAGAATTGCTCACTCTTACAAGGAATTTCCTATAATATAAAGATACAAGATTTACAGAATTTTGGAAAGATATAATTTACAATATTTTGGAAACTTGTCATAACGTGATCTGTAATTGATATGGCAAGATAGAATTTGCTGCATCAATCACGTGATCTTAGATTGATGTGGCAAGGCAGAATTTGCTCCATTATTGACCCGTCATACAAAGAATAGTTCCTGGCTAAAGCTATTGATGCTGCCATAATTATAAGGGCAAGAGGAAGAACAAAAGTTATGTAGATTGTGATAGTAACAGCATTACTAACTCAAACCTCTCTTATGATCCAGCTGAAAAAAAAACGAAATTTCAAAAGTCATTAAAGAAATTTATAAAGCTAGTTCTATTCTCTCAAACTGAAATTCACACAGCAAAGCTAAAATAAAGTACAAGAAAGGAATTGAGTACCACACAAGCAGTCCTCAGATAAACATCCAAACTAATAAACCATTAAACTCATCTCTCATTTGCCCCCTAATGCACATTCAGCTAACTAAAGTAGATGAAAAACATCATTAACTGCAAATATTAAATAAAAAGCCTAGGAATAATCTTTTAGTTCGAAAAAAGCAACCATAAAACACAAAAAGCGAAGAAATTGACAACTACCCATTTCCAAACAACGAGATTATCACAAAACCCATATCTAAAAAACCAAAAATTAAATCAAATTTCTCAGCCAAACACCCAAAATCGAAAAGAAGAAGAAGAAGAAGAAGCAACAAGATCAACCTGTGCCAATTGATGTCGGTTTCCGACAGGGCCAACTCCGCCGATGAAGCCTCGGCGACTTCCACCGCCATAACGTCGAATGTCACGGAGAAATTAAGTTTGTTGGAAGATCGATCAAGAAACTAAGCTACGATTAGGAAGAGTTGAGAAGCTTCGTATTAACTTCGTTTCGTTTTTGGAAGAATGAGCGGTTTATATATATATATATATATTTAAATGAATAAGTGAAATGATTCAAACGCCCCGCCAGCCAGCTACGTCAATGCAATTATATATTATTTATTCAGCGAAAAGCTAGAGCCACAGCAAAACCAACACCGAATTAATTTTGGTCCCCTTTTATTTAATCATGGGCTAGGCCTCTGGATTATGAGCCATTAAATCCAAGACATTGCAAAACTATAGGGCCCTTCGGCATTGATTTAAAAAAAACTATTTTCTTTCTTGGGCATATGACTAGGTGATGCAAGATACATGACCATTATGTCTAATTAAATAAAGATTATTTATTTTAAAGTTGTATTTTGTTAGAATTTTACGTAAAGTTGGAGTTTGTTTAAGAGTATCAGTTGGTGTTAGATTAAAAAAAACATTAGAGAAGATATAAGTGAGTTTTACAAGTACACTTTCACGGGGTATCCGACGTATTCTAGACTAACTAATCTCCGTACAAACGAGGGACCACAGGATCACCGCCACCACGACGGAGGGACATTCGAGTTTGGTAATCTGTCGATGACGAACGGGATGATACTTCCTCCTGATTGAGACCTCCTCTTTACAACCATCACAGCAAAGCATAATTTAAAATCTTCCGATTATAGTGAGACTCAAACTCACTACCTCGGCACTCTGAACGTCGTGTGGTGACTACTATGCCAACCCCCTATTGGCGTGTTAGATTAGAAGTTATATTTGTCAATAAATATCTTATGATGTGAGTTTAGAAATTACAGTTCAACGAATTAAAATTGATTTCTTATCTTGATTTCTCCCTTGTTCTTTTTGTCTCTCTCCAATCACCATTATTAGGTACCTAAGTATACTTTGTGTACTTTTGAGTCCCTCTATCAAGATTATTTCTGAGAATTGTTAAGAGTTGCTCTTAATATAACTCAAAACATAAAGAACATCATGTGATAACCATTTAATTCACTTAATAAAAAATAAAAAAACACCTACGTAATAGGGTCTAAAATTCATTTAATGAAAGTCACATTAAAAGTCATTGTAACCGTATCCCGAACAAGGCTAAGCTTCATCACCATCTTCTCTCTATAGAAATTGAATCTATCCCCTTTTGATTTTCTATCCATTGAATCCCCTTGATATGCATTGTTTTAATTCCATTTACAAGGTCTAGGTCTAAGGTCAGATGTTTATGTAACATGGTATTAACCTCTATTGCTTTTCATGGTCACTATACTTATAAATGAACTTTTTAATGCTGACCATCTAATAAAAATTTGATCATATTTTGGGTCTGTGTTTTTATGGTTTTGGGCCTTTGTGCTGTTCAATGGCGGAAGGAGATGTGGGGTCCACCCCTTTTGAAAACAAAGAGAAGGGTTGGTAGCCGCCCACGAGGGCGGCCACCAACTCGGCTGCGTCGAGTTATTTGATAAAAGTATATTAAAATATATATTATTTTAATTACGAAAATGCTCTTGATTACTCTTATAAATAGAGCCTAACTTTGATCTTGAAAATCATGTTCAGTGAGATCTATTCCTGATATATATTCTGAGAGATATATTCTGAGAGATCTATTCAAGAGATTCAATCTGTAAGATCCACCTAAGGGTGAAGTAATACAAGTTTGCTATCTCCTGTGGACGTAGGCAATTTGTCGAACCACGTTAAATATTATTGTCTTATTTTTTCTTTCATGCTTTACCACGATTCTGCACAACAGGAGAAGGAGATGGAGGTTATAAGCAGTGATGAAGGTAAGGTATTGCAAGGAAAGGAGCAAGAGGAGAAATGAGACATGGAATGTCAGTTTATTCCAACAGGATTATTAATAACCCTCTGAATTCAGCTTAGGAGACAGAAAAATTAAAGAGATCTTCTCTGCTACTCCATTTGATTTCTTCAAATTATAATATATCTTATATAAATTACATCAAGTGAACTTCCTAAGTGTTTATTTTGAAGAGGAATTAATATCTTATATAAATTATGAAAATAATGGATAAAATCCAAACACTTGAAATAATGGATAAAATCTAATTGAGCAATTAATTCAGGTTCCTTAAGGATAAGAAACATGGCCAGCAAATCATCTGATATATGAATTAAGAAGCAAACAACATTAGAACACATAACCTTAGGAAAAAAAAAAAAAAAAAGATACAAAGAGAAGTTACAACAAAACATTCACTGTTACAATGTCTTCTTTTCACTCTATTCCATTCCTTAGAAATTATAGAAGAACTATGTCATACATATCAGATCAATTTTTCTACCATATTTTTTGTTCCACCACTACTACTTCCTCCTCCTCCTCAAACCATATTTAGAGAAATCAATGGATTAGCACAGAAAATCCCTTTAATTTTTCTGTCTCCTAAGTTGAATTCTGAGGATTATTAATAATCCTGTTGGAATAAACTGGCAATTCCATGTCACATTTCTCCTCATGCTCCATTCCTTGCAATACCTTACATTCATCACTGCTTGTAACTTCCATTTCCTTCTCCTTCCCCCAAAGCACAGCATAAAGTCCCAAAACTATCAAAACAGACCCAACAGCACTGAAGAAAACAAGAAAAAAGTTAGCAATAAATGTGATCATGAAAATGATTCTACCACATACCCTGAACTCATTTAAGTTACCTTCCGACGTAAATTTTTTCCTCGAGAAGCGCCCAACCAAGAAATGCGACGACAACAAGAAGTAGAGGGTTGAACATGGATACATAAAGAGGGCCTTTCATTTGAATGCACCATGACATTAAGACAAACGCTAGAGCTGATCCAACCGCTCCCTAAACATGTCCATAAATCAAGTTCAAGCGAGGAATATTCGCCGAATTATTGAAAATCAAAAACATCCCTGTCCTGTGTTTTTTTTTTTTTTTTTTTTAAAGTCTATATCCTAAACACATTTGTTTAATAGAAACTAGAAGTTGATGAAATCTTACACTGTATGCAGAAGCAATGAGTCTAATGTTAGAACGTAATGACCATTCTTTTATGTTTCGTTCCACGAATGCACCGATGAATCCGCACTGGAAGCACGCCATTAGGCACATTAAACCAGAGCTTGTGTATGGTGCTGCAAATCCCTTGCTCATTTTTGTCTGTAAAATTGTAATTTGAGAAGAAAAAATAAGAAGAATAATCAAAAATGGACTATTAGTTCTCAGAACTCACAAATCTCTAGAAACCATATGTTTGTTAGGAAATATTAAAAAGAAGTGAAATGCCAGAATTTTTTTTTTTATCCTTACTTGGACTATGAACCAGCCTGACCAAGCAACACAGCTTCCAACTACAAGCAAGGGGCCAACAAATGAGTTATGGTCATTGCCTGAATTTCTTGCTCTAATCTCCTCAGCGTACCTCCATTCGATCGGCGATTTGCCTATTTTAATTAAGCTTCCTTGGTAAAATGACATGAACATGGCACCCCCTACACATAATATCGTCCCAATAACCTTAGCTTGCCCTGCCCTTCTCTTAATTCCCACTGTTTCCATTCTGCAAAACCGTTATATATTAAACGCCTTTTTCGTTATAATTATATCAAAAACTAAATCATAAGCTTCTGATAAAAAAAAATGAGCTGTTCTAGCAAGATTTGTAATATGAACACCTTTAAGCTACACCAAAAAAATACATATATGGCTAATTTAAATTTGAATCATAGTATATAGAAAGAACTTCTTAATACCCGAATGGGATGGCCATAACAAAAGTGATAGCTGGTAGCAAATTGTTTATAGCACACGCAATTGTTGGAGTTGTATATTTGAGCCCAAGAAAATATAAGCATTGGTTCAAGGTAGCCCTGTTTATTCAAGGAAACCCGGTTATTCAATTAATCGAAAATCTAACAATTCTCAGGGACAAATTGAAGATTTGCAAACTTACCCCAATATTGAAGATATGAAAAGCTGGATAAGAATGCCTTTAGTGATCTTTGACATCGTTTTCCTACATCGATAATTGAATGTTATATATATATGAGAGCTATTTAACACCTTTAATTGATGAATGGTAGGTCTAATACAACATTCTCAATAATACATACATATATATAAGCCTATATCAGTGCTTATTTGCATTAAATAACTTTACAAAGGCATATTTAGGGAATTATTCCACTCTTGCTATTAAAAGGGAATCAAGAAACCAAGAATTGAAGCTAAGGGAAAAAAAATTAATCAACATAATGAGAAGAGTGAAAAGAAATAGAGAAAAGATGATTAAAATGCTTCCAAAAATAGGAAGATGAGCTTTAGAACTTATGCTGAAAGAGATGGTGCAATAATTCTTTTCATGATTCATGAAAATGGCAATTGCCCACTATTCATAAATGTCAAAGACATTATAAGCCACAATTTTCACCAAGTGCATTAAACATTTTAAGCATGTTAGCAACACCAATAATTCCAAAAATATTCTAATTAAAGATATATAAGAATAGAGTACAGATTCCAAAAAAAAAAAAAAGGGAATAGAGTACAAGAAACATAGAATTTCCCTAATAGGATCTCAAGATATGAACATTAAAAACATAAGAAATTACAAGCCACACACTTCATCACTCACTCATCAATCAACAGTAATCAATCTTCAAGAAAATAAAAAATATAACTAGCTAGCTATTAAGAAAGAAATGAATCGATCAATTAATATCAAGAAGTGGGTACTTAAAAAGATGAAGATCGTAATAAATTAAGTACTATGTACATACATATATATATGTGTGTACCTTTCAAATAAAAAAGCAAAAGGAAGAATAACAATGGTGGCAAAGATTTGTCGATAAGTGGCCATGACAAAAGGGTTCATGCCGGAATCCATGGCGAGCTTGGACAAGATGTTCATGCCGGCATAACCCACTTGAACCAGAATCATGGCTAAGCATGGCAAGCTCTCTCTTCCAGCAACCATTATCTTTTCTTTTCCTCTCTCTCTAGTTCTCTCTATCTAGATTATAAATAATTAATAACACACACTAGAGAGAGAAATATATGTAGAATGGAATGTATAATAGAAGAAGAGAAATGAAGAGTTTATATAGGAATATTAAAGGGGAAGAGAATGGTGACGTTATATATAGAAGGAGAAATATTAAAAACAATGGAAGCGTATATAGATGTGGTTGTAATATTAACAGAAATAAAGTAGAATTTGATTTAGGTTTGTAATGGAGTGTGTAGATATCAGAAAATCGTGAAACCGTCAGGTTTCTTGCACCACCTGGGCTTCTGCATGGGGACAAGTTGTCTCCAGATATGTATTATTGCTTCTTTTAATTTCTTTCTCATTTTTTTAAAATTTCCAAGAGACATCAGTTCCTTTCATTACTACCCTTTTTTTAACACTTTTACCAAAACATGTGTTCCATAGAATATGTGTTACTACCACTTGTGTCATGTCTGTAACTCCTAAGATTCTTGAGTTCTAACAAGATAAAAAGTTGGTAAAATGAAATATGTATGGCTCATAATTAACACCAAGGGGCCAATAAGGTATTTGTTCGAGCGGTTGGTCTATTACACCGGATTCTGAAGGGATGGATACCAGATTTTTTCGAATTCTCTTATTGGCGTAGAGTAGCTACGTAGACTGACTGTGGGCTAATTTTGAGGAGTTATCAGGCCAGGTCTTGTTGGTGTGGGTATTAGTCGCGTCCTGCATGACTCAGATTTCTCCCACGAGTGGGGTGGTTATTGAATTATACTCGTTTCTTCTCAAAAAAAATTAACACCAAGGGGTTGAACATCTTAAACTAGAAGTAAAATTTATAGTTAAAAAAAAAAAAAAAAAAAAACTTAAGGGTTTTATTTTTCCTGTTTGAAACTCTATACATATATACCAACCGAAACAATTTCTTGTCTAATCAACTATAATATAAAAATGCTAATGATTCGTAGCTCACTCATTTAGTCATCTACCCTCTTATACATCATGGAGAGTTCAGATTTTTATAGTCTCGTATGATGTGAGGAGTTATTGTACCCTCATTGAAGGCTTGTTGTAGCCTTATTGGGCCTCAGCGCAGGCATTAATTTACTCTCTGTATTAATGGTTGGAATAATATTTATATTTAAAATGACTTTTATGTATGTGACATCCAATATAATAAACATTATATATTAACCAAAAAACAAAAAACAAAAACTATGCTACAAATATATTGACTTGCGTATGAGTAAGAAAAGATTTTGTTAAGTTGAATTAAGTTTTTGAACCTTTTAAGCACCTAAGTAATCATTTTAAGATGGGGATCAATAAAGCAAGTCAATTAACTTTAGGTATTGATTATGATACTCATAAGGAAGAGCCCGCCTTATGAAGCGGACGTCTTAGGTTAAAATTGCGCCCTAGGCGCGCTTCTTCCTAAACGAATGTGGGGAGTTTTCATGCATTTTTCTCATCAAGTGTTCTTAGATGCTAGATACCTTTGATATTTTTTTCTTAAAAAAGAAGAATAAGCATTTCTAATGTGCATTACTTCACTTATTCAAGCTATCATGACACTTAAGGAAGTGACAAAAAGTGTAATATCTTTGTGAGAAATGTTAATCTAACTACACATAAAACTACATATTTATATTAATTGAATCATTATTACACATATTTTTTTATTTTTTTTTAGACATGGTATCCATTTTCACGCGCCCACCTCCCTATAGTCCGACTAATTCACTGGGACCTATACGCATCATTATGCCTCAGTCTGGAATACTCAGGGTGTTAAACTCGTCAAGCCAAGATTCAAACTCCAGACATCTGCCTCAGTCAGCGTCTTTCGTCTCTTTTTTCGATCATTGAGCCAATACCCTGATGGGTACACATATTCAATGTATATGAATGTGCATAATTGCATTTGTAATTATATTTTTTGTAGTTTAAGATGTGTAGGTAGGCGGCTATTGTGCATTAACTCTCTTATTCTAGCCACCATAACACTTCTAGATCATCTACGGAATTGCAATATATTTGTTTTAATTTAAGATGTGTACGTAGCCGGTATATTTATTTTGATTATGACATTTGTATTAAATCACATTAATTAGAATTAGCAAGCATATACTTTCTCTTTTTATTTTTCTTTTTCATATATTCTTATCAATATTTTTAATTATTTTAGTTTATATGTGCTACATTTTTAACAGTAATTATTGATTACTATTCATAAAATATGATTACTTAAATTAGTTAAAATAGGTATATCTTGTTGTAGATAAACTTTATTTCATTATATGTAACTATACTCACGTTAATCCTCAATCATTAGCATTCTTGAAATAATGACAAAAACAGTGTTCACCAAATATTTGCATTATGACAATAGAGATAAGGAAACATTGATTTGTATATGTTATATTAAATGCTAGCATATATTATGACATGAATTTTTGATATATTAATGTGAAATGTCACATTCTTATATATTAGAAAATATTATTTTTTGCAATGCCATCATAACGTGTCACACTCTTAATTCTTTTCTTTTTTTTTGCAGAACACTCTCTAAAATTAAGCATTTTCTTTTTAATATTATTTTTCAATATTGCTTGGTGGAAAAAATAACCATTATGCACAACAAGTTCATGATTTTTTTTGTTATTTTTGATAAGTCATATATTTGTATATATCCAGATATACATATTGCATATTAATAGCCTATTGAGTATTTTTAAGTAACAATACCCTATTAAGTAATACCCAAAAAAAAAAATACCCTATGAAATAATTTTAGGTAACAGTTTTGGGACTGTGGGACAAGGGAGTTTGGCATAACAGTTGAAAGCTAGTTATTTTTTATAAACTGATGTCATTAATTATATTGCCTGAGAAAAAAATACATACATATATATATATATATATATATAGTCTAGTGTCAAAGGCATAAAAAAACTGCTTGTAATATAATATAAAAGTCCTGTTTGGGTGCGACATTGTGTTTTTATCCAAAAACGTAATTGACAAACCTAAAAAACTAGGAGGTTGCTTTTCAAAAATGCTAAAAAATAGCGTTTGAAATGCAAATGCATGTCTGTCAAACGTTTCTAAAATTACATTTGTAGAATCTATTTGCCGCAACACAGTTTCTCTACACTCTCAGACAGAGCCAAAATCAATTATGGCAAGTTTTCAAATGCCATAAGGGAATTTTACATTAATGGAAATCATTGATAAATTAAATGCAAGTTATAAACACAGGATGTTGAGGACAAACCATCATTCAAAAGCAATATTAAATGTATATCTACGTAAGTATACATTAATTGACGGTGGTACGTGCTGAGTTGGGGCCGAGTCACTAGATAGACACTTCCAACACGTCTTCTCCACCGAAAAAATGATGATAAGTATAATTGAAGTGGAGATAGTTACATTAATACACATACAAACCTCATAACACGTCTCACAACTCATTTAATTAACCTAAGAATAAATAAATGAAAACGCTTAACATACGCAAAGCACCAAGGTGTTGGTGTACGCGAGCGCTCTACTACGTAGGTCTGATCACAGAGAATAAATAGAATGTATTTATTAAATCTAAAAAATAATAATTGGGAGAGAATTCTTTATTTCTCTTAAAACTTATTTTTACAACATATGGGTGTATTTATAAATACAAAAATTTAAATCCTAAACAACTTAAAATTCTAATACAATAATAAAACATAATCAAACACAAACTCAACCTTCTAATTAGACACATATCAAAATCAAAAAAGATGTTAAAAGGGCAAAACACTAATTTTACATTTTGATTAATTTTCTTAAATAATTCAAAACTTTCCTATTTTATCCTTACAATTTGTAGTCTTTTAACTATACAAAATAAGTTTAAATGGGTTGGTCAAGTGGGGAATGTCATTAGATATATATTGAAGTGTTAAAACAAAAGTTTATATCATTCATTAAAGTTGCCAAAAGGAAGATAGGAAAGCAGACATTCAAGTTATCCAAAATTAGGTAGTTTAGTTGGTTACGGAACAAAGTATAAGTTGTGATTAAGGGATGAGGTCTCAGTCTAAGGTCCGAATTTGTGTCTACACGTATGCGTCAACTTTGAGAAGTGACTGCTCAATGTCACATATAATTCCCGACTCCCCCTGCCGCCGCAAAGGAACTAGCAGGGATATTGGAGTAAAGTCCAAAAAAAAAAAAAAAGTATACATTCGAGTTACTAATTTTTTTTTTTAAAAAAAAGATATATATTGTTGAAACAAACAAAAAGAAGAAGAAAATAATAACCAAAAAAAAAGAAAGAAAGGGTCCAAGTGTCATTTAACATTTATGCACAATTTTTACTTTTTTGAACCAATTTATATTTTGATTTCCAAAAAAAAAAAGAGAACTTATTTATATTACTATTAATATTTCTCCATTCTACCCTTCTTATTTACAAGATTTTACTCTTATCTCCAATCATTTAATATACATAATATATATTTTCTAAAAAAAATGATATTATCAACACCATTTCAAACATTTTGTACTATTATATTTATTTAAGAAAATTAAATTTTTTAAAGTTTATATTATTTATTATTAAAGGGTACTT